>JASDQU010686342.1:19651-29982 GCA_032191745.1 Picea mariana | reverse complement strand
AAATGAAACCGACATCAATCTCCATAGCCTTTTTGATGTAATTCCTTCTCTAAATTTGAATCATATTTCCTTTTGATGTAATTCCTCTCTAAATCTGAATCATATTCCCTAATTCAGCGATTGCTTTTCCCTAAAGAATTAGGAGCTATAACTTGACCTAGAAGGGATCAAAATATAGCAACAACTACTAAAATTTTATAACTTGACCGAGAAGGGATCAAAATATAGCAACAACTACTAAAATTTTACCTGGTTTCTCTTCCTTGAAAACTATAATCTATCTTCGTGTTCTTTGAGTTAAGAACATCTATGCTAGAAATGTTTCTCAATATTGAAGAGTCTGCAAAAAAAAAAATGTTAAAGAGATGCTAAAATCCAAGAACATCTATGCTAGAAATGTTTCTCAATATTGAAGAGTCTACCAAAAAAAATGTTAAAGAGATGCTAAAAGCCGACCCCAAAAATATTCCATATATTTTTATGTATCATACCTTTCCATGCTAGATCTTATACCGTCCTGGGTTACAAGTTTGGCTAATTTGATGACAATTTCAGACGACAAAGAACTCATATTCCAACTCTTGATTACTAATGTGGAGGTCTCCCTTTAGTATCTACCATGTATGCGTCTTCTGAGTGTTATTTCGTAGTGAATCTGAAACCTTTGAGCAAACCCTCTAAAGTATCCTACACATTGCTGCCTAATCTGGCCTACTTTGAATTTCTTCTTGTGCATAAGGAAAATGGTGGTACTACAGAATACCTAGATTTGCAGTCCAACGGCACGGAAAATGGGAAAAAAATAGAGGATGAATCAGTGGACCTGTTGGATATGAAAGTTGGTCACTACTATGAACTTGTAGTGACAACTTATGTTGGTATGTTGATGTTCATAAGGTCTATCTTTTTCTCTGATGTTTAATTCAGGATTTCATATTTGATGAATTCATTCATGTGTACTGTGCAGGATTATATCAATATAGGGTTGGCGACATTCTCTTAGTGAGCGTAGAATTAATGTATTAAATGTTTCAGAGAGTTCACATAGAGATAGATGGCCGGAAGCTAACACTGGGGATCCAGAGAGTTCACATGGAGATAGATGGTTGGCCAGGTAGAGAGGGCTACTGCACAGTTAATCCCCAAATACTAACTCTATCTGAAATTGAAGAAATGTCACTGTGTCATTGGCTACATTATATGTGGTGTCGGAAATGAAGATTTGAAAGAAAATACCTACTAGAATATTATTCCCTAATATCTGAAATTGTGTGAAATTATGGAATTGACTACTTGTGGAATTCAAAATGGATCAATATGAGGCTATGGAGTAGATTGGCAAAGGAGCCTTTTTTGCTGTGATTCTTGTACATCAAAAGCTTGAAAGGAAAAGCTGAGTAGAAGTATAGTTACTAATGATTCTACTTCTGGAATTTTTCTAAGCAGGATTAGAAACTGGCTGTTGTTTTGTTGTTTTCTGCAATTTTTTTGTCTATGCTTTTATCCTTTTTGCCAGCAAATCACAAGTTTAGAAAAGGAAAAGCCGAAAGAAAATGAAGAAACTGTCTACTGCTGAATGTCTAGAATTCCGAGAATAATTCTGTTCGGGTTTGAAAATGCATGAAAACATTAAAAGTTGTCTATGCCCCAATCTGAATAGCTAACATAGTGGTAAAATTTTCATATGCTACCTGAAAATATTAAAAATTTATCCATGCCGTAATCCAAATAGCTAACACAGTAGTGAAATTTTCAGATGCTACCCTTTGCTCTCCAACAACCATAAAAACATGTGATCAAATGTGAGGATGTTATTTGAAGATTTGATCACAGTATTATAGTGCTAAACATATATTGTAAAATGCAATTGTCATCTTATCGTTCCCATCAAAAACTACATCCAAGAAACTTATGTTACATGTAGGCAAAACATGCCCTACTATTCAACAACTAGCCATCCACTTTGCACCCTCTAGCACTGCAGATTCCACTTACAAAAGGGGCAGGTAGAACACTACAATAAGATGGGTTCTCAATTTAATACAACATATGGTAACAAATTGGAATTAAGTGGGATTGTGTGTTAGAATTGTAAATGCGGAAAACACAATTCACATATGATAATTAACAATCACACAGATAAAGAACACAGGGATTTCACATGGTTCACACAAATGTTGGGCTACGTCCATCAAGCATAGGCATCGATTGTCTTATTATTCAGATCATGGAAATTACAACAAACTAGCAAGTTCTCACTCTGTCTCTCTCTTTGCCTCTATAGGCTTACATGTATTTATATACATTTTATTAAATGTAATCCCTATCCATATTCTAACTTGGTCTATTTAGTTGCAACCAACGCAAAATAATTGGATCCAAATCCATCATTTGAGGAATTTGTTGTCACCAAATCCCAACAATCTCCACCTTGACAACAATTAACCTGATACCTTGCTCCTTCCTTTTGTTCATCACCTTTTCTACAAGCCAAGAGAAGCCAAGCACCACTGCAGCTTCTCTAATAAAATTGGTTTCATGATCTCGCCTGTGTGACTTGCACAAGTTTGGATTTCATGATGGGTCACTCCACCTCCAACATGTCTTCCACAACTGTGTTGTGAAACATATTTAGTGATAGATCTCCTCCTATCCAAAACACCTGTAAAATATAAATTACAATTATCACATACCATCTCAATGTAACCATTATAGGTGAAATTTGTGCTTCTCAAACGCTGAAGCACCCATTTCACTACAACACCTAAATATGTCACATATTTAACTACATCATTAGCATGTGAAACATCTAGTCTTAACCATTTCATCACATACAACAGAACTCCTACTGAACTTGCAGGAGACATAACCTTTTCTTCTTTATATACGGGACCTATGCTTGAAGAAAACTTATAATGGAAAGCAAGAGGGATAAAACTGGTTTTACAATGTTCACACTAAACTCCAACCACAACTTACCATTACCATCTATGTATACTTCTATGCCCATAATTTGTTTTGCTGCACCTTGATCCCTCATTTGAATTGTCGTGTCCACCTGAGTCATTTTCTTACTGATTTTATCCATGCTTCGGCTTGCATCAAGCATATCATCAACAAATAACATCAAGACTGTGAATGTACTATAAACTGTATAGTCATTCCTACCCTTTGAAAAATTCTGACTCACTACGAAGGATTCAAACCTCTTGTATATTTGCCTGGGTACCAATAGGCCATACAATGAATTATCTAGCATGCAAACACATTTACTGTTGTGATCTTGAATCAACCCTTTTGGTTGTTCCATACATATTATATTTCTGTCAATGATGACCTAGTGAGAAGAAGGATCCCACACACAACATCCCTTTATACCACTATCATAACTTGCAGAGATATAAAACAAGCAGGAATTCATAAACAAAGATTTTAAATCTGGAAATGATTTACCGCTCACCAATACCTGCAATTCTTTCTTGCTCTTATGACCTTGATGCTTCTTCCATAAACAAGAAGATACATCTGTCACTTCAGATGTCGTTTCAATACTCCCTTCCATCTTATAAAGATTATCAACCTTTGTTGCCTTCATCACTACTAATTACCTTTTGACAATGTGAGTGCTCCACCTTGACCTGTATACTTATATCCACAAGAATCCAACACTCCCAATGAAATCAAATTTGATTTAATCTTAAGTACATATCTAACACCTGTTAAGTCCCTAACAATACCATCGAACATCCTGATTCTAATACTTCCAACCCCAACAGTTTTACAAGGAATACCATTTCCCATAAACACTACACCCTCATCAATAGATTGGTAAGAAATGAACCAATTTCTATGTGAGCACATGTGGTGGGAGGCACCTGAATCTAACTGCCATTCTTCTTGATATTGTAAATTATTAGAAACAAATAAAACTTGATCAGTCATACCTGAATTTTTTACAGCCAAATTTGCTTCTTTCGTAGAGTTTTCCTCAGATTCCTTTCTCTTCCAGCAATCTTTCTTGAGATGTCATGTTTTGCCACAGTACTAACACGTTGCTTTACCCTTTCTTTGTCTTGACTTAGATCGAGAAAAACTTCTCTCATTCTGCTCTAGTTCAAACTTTGACCATCATCGCCTCTGAAGTTGAGGTTTCTTTACTAGATTTTCTCCTCATCTCCTTAGCCAACAAAGCTCCCACACCAGAGTCATAATCTAAAAAATCTGCTGAGCTAAAACTAATATAGGTTACTAGATTATCCCAAGACTCAGGCAACAAACACAATAATGTAATAGCCTTATCTTCATCTTCAAATTTAATTTCCATACTAGTCAATTGAACTATAAGGGTATTAAAGGTATTTAAATGGTCAACAACTTTTGTACCTTCTTTCATCCACAAACTATACAACTGTCTCTTCAAGTAGATTCTGCTCGTCAAGGACTTCGTCATATATAAACTTTCCAACTTGCTCCATAAGTCTAATGTTGTATCCTCTCCTACAATATTAAACAAAACATCATCTGCCAGACATAAACAAATGGTACTAAGAGATTTTGCATCCAGATCTTCCCATTCCTCATTAGTCATCGTTGTTGGTTTCTTTGACTTTCCTGCCAATGCTTTTTGCAACCCTTGTTGCACCAGTAAAACCCACATCTTGAGCTTCTAGAGTTCAAAGTTTTTTTTACCGCTGAACTTTTCAACTTCAAACTTGGAACTATGCATCTTAGCCATTAGCATATCTCCTAATGCCCAAATCACTACTTATAATAACCAAGGCTTTAAAAAATAATGTGGAGGAATAACTTCACATGGTTTAATAAAAAAGGTTTAATAAAATACCTTATACTAAAAATTCACCTTTTAATTAAAACACTTTTTAAGAAATAAAAAATTCCCCTTTACTTTAATGCCTCCACCCGTTTACCTTATACCTTTACTTTTTTCACCCATGTGACTTGTTCACTTATTATGCACACAATAACATGTGGGCCTAATGGTTAAGAACATGTGTTTCCTCTTAAGAGGTCACAGGTTCAAATCCAGAGGGGCATAGGGTATGTATACCTTTGTAGACTTTACCAGTCAAATCGTTAGGCGATTTGTTGTGTTGGCTTGGCTATGACCTTAAAAATAGATTATTATTATTATTATATAAAAAACCTTTAATCTTTTAAGTAAAATTAATTA
This sequence comes from Picea mariana, assembly GCA_032191745.1. Lineage (NCBI taxonomy): Eukaryota > Viridiplantae > Streptophyta > Pinopsida > Pinales > Pinaceae > Picea > Picea mariana. The sequence goes on along the minus strand of JASDQU010686342.1, from coordinate 24,791 downwards.
GGTAATTAATTGTCCTAACATGGTTTTAATTAAACAAAGATTGGCATAATAATATTAATTAAATATTTATTAATTAATTAATTTTTATAACTTTTGATTAATTAATTAATTAATTAATTACCTATCACATTCAATGACATGGGTAATAAATTTAAGAGGGTTAATTATTTTAATTTGTTTAATTAAATGAACGTATACGGAGGGGATAAGAAACATTAAATAAAAGGATAAGAAACATTAAATAATAGGATAAGACATTAAATAAGAAAATAAGATAATGAATGTAGGGATAAGGAAATTAATGAGGAGGAAAGGGTCGGTGAAGGAGGAATATGACGGGAGGAGTCTTAGGGGGAAGGGCATGATTTTATTTTTGGGGGGAGGAAGCATTTTGGAGGGGGAGGAGAGTTTTGGTTTCTGGGCTTGGATTTTCTGGTTCTGTGGTGGAGTTCTGCAGTCTTTGAGAATTAATACAGGGGGCACCGAGTTGCTAGGGGTTTTGGGCACGGGGGTCAAGATTCCTTTCGGTTTCCTGGAGATAGGGAGCCGAACAGGCTGCTCCTAGCTAGCTGGGAGGTTAGTTTGTTGGGCAGAGTTGGTCAACGCATCAGGCAGTAGCAAGGCAGTAGGCTAGACAACCAGGTCAACGGAGAAATTAGCATCAGGAAGAGGTAATTAAATTTTATTATGTTAAGTTATTTTTTTTAATGTTGTAAATAGATTTGAATTCCAGCAGAATTTTTATGCTTGTAGGATGTGAATGAATGATTTACGTATAGAGAAAGGAAATATATGTTAAATGAATTAAAAGTTGTATTTTATGGTCTCTACAAATTAATTCAAGATCGTAACTTTTGATTTAAAGGGAGTCGCCGCACCTCATGCTACCACTCAAGTGCGACGAGTCTGCACCTCTCGATACACTCGGAGTGCGACGATCTTGAAAGATCTGTACACTGTTCTTCTTTCTCAACCGCGGCGATTTCAGTATTTTTGCACGAGTGTAAGTCCAGGTAATAAGACGTCACACCCTTCGAGAGGAGGGACCTGCGGTGATGTAGAAATCAATGCACCTTACATAGATGTTTTTGCTCCTCCGAAATTTGATGCCCTCTCCTCTAACTAGCTCTGATACCACTTATTAGAATTGCAAATGCGGAAAACACAATTCACATATGATAATTAACAATCACACAGATAAAGAACACAGGGATTTCACGTGGTTCACCCAAACGTTGGGCTACGTCCACCAAGCATAGGCATCGATTGTCTTATTATTCAGATCATGGAGATTACAACATACTAGCAAGTTCTCACTCTGTCTCTCTCTTCTTCTACGGGCTTACATGTATTTATATACATTTACAAGAAATTGATTATTAAATACAATCCCTATCCATATTCTAACTTGGTTTATTTAGTTGCAACCAACCCAAAATAATAAGATCCAAATCCATCCTTTGAGGAATTCATTGTCACTAAATCCCAACACTATGCTGAATTAAAATACATGACCTCAATGGTATTACCTCCTAATGTTATTGAAAGCTTAAGTCAACTCCTAATGTTATTCAAAGCTATAACATTTCCAAAGTCTACCAACTCTACTTAAGAGGACGTAATGGGAATAAAGTCAGTCCAAGGGAGTTTTGCAAGGTTAGTCTCCTGAAATGACCAACAATGATATTCCAAGTAAGGACTATACTCCACTGCAACTGAAAATTGTCTAACATAGCATAAGAGTTTATATCTTGTACAATAAAGTTACAAATGAACTCAAATCTACATGTTGCTATATTGAAAATTCTTCATTACAAAATAATTTACATGTTATGGTAAATTATTTTATTTTCAATAATAATGTAGTATTTTGTTAAAAATAATTTATATTTAAAAATTTAAATTAAAAAAATAAATAATTTAAAATAAGTTTTGAATAATTTAAAATTAAAATATATTAAAATAGATGTTTATGCAATTAAAGCATTAAAAAAATAAATAATTTAAAATAAGTTTTGAGTAATTTAAAATTAAAATATATTAAAATAGATGTTTATGCCATTAAAGCATTACACATGGTAAAGATGTTTGTAAATTTAATAATATAAAATTAACACACAACCTCCAATAAAATTTATTATAAATTTAATAATATAAAATATTAATAAATATTTTGAAAAAAAATAAAATGAAAATTAATTTATACTAATTTTAATCGTTCCATGATTATTTTAAATCTTTATTTTAATTATATATAATTAATATTTTTAAGAAGTAGGTATAAGCATTTTTGTTGTTAATCTCTTTTGTTTTTATACAAATAAAAATATAAAAAAATGATTTGTTACAAGAATATAACAAAAAAATATATATACAAAACATAACTCTTATAAATATTAAATACAATGTTGAAATGTTGGGTATATTCCCTATCTTCCACTCATACTCTAAATCAAGAGTGATATATTCCATATTTTACTGATGTAACCAATAAACTTGGATTCATTCACAAGATCTAAAAACCATGCAAATACAAGATAATGGAAAATAACTCTCTTTTATTCATTTTCCATCTTAATTATTAAATACAAGATAATGAAAAATAACTCTCTTTTATTCCTTCTCCATCCTATCACAACCATAAACTAATAAAAATTCACTATATAATTAAGACTTTATCTCCTTATAAAATCATATTGTCTTTACATGTAACAAAACAATCTCCACACCTAAAGTTGAACAAAAATTCACCCCTTATAATCTTTGCATAATCACAACCATAAACTAATAAAGATTCACTTATAATCCTTACATAATCACAACCATAAACTAATAAAGATTCACTATATGATTGAGACTTTATATGTAACGAGACAATGTCCACACCTAAGGTTGAATCAGGGAATCATGTTCACCATGATATTAATATTTATTTTTTTTTAATTTAAAAATTAAAATTTTTATTATTTTAAATTATTATAAAGTGAATTTTATATGATTAATTTATCTTTCTGCATAAATACTGTGTAAAAGGTTTTAAAAACAGTGTATTTTATAACTTTGTGTCATCATCTTTAATGATCTCTAAAGATGTAATGCTACTAAGATCAATGAATACACATTTTAACACCCCCCAAATTATGAGGTGTCGAGTTATAATTAGTTCATCATAATCTTCGAGTTATAAGGTACATTCACATGTGTTTATATCTGCCAATGTTTTGGAATTCGATGAATATATTATCGTTGAAATCACAAAATGAGTTGTTAAAATTGTGAATTGCTTTATTTAGGTGAGTTTGGAGCATCAATTTTAGTATGATATTGTAGTTTGAGATGCATGAGATTGCAATTTCAAGTTGGATGGATTTTCACATGCAGTTTTTGTTAGTGTTTTTTTTTTTAAAAAGAGGGTGTTCGTTATCCATGGCTAATTTTTTTCCGATGTCACATCCACATGAATGTATTTAGTTTAAGTTGTTTCCCTTTTGATCATATTGATTTAGGTGTTTTTTTTTTATGTTTTTTTATAATATGAATTAAGGAATTGTATTAAAGAAGGGTTTCATTGAAGTTACAATAAAAATTGGAAGTTTGTATACCAAAAAACATCTTGATTTAGCCTAAGGATGTTAGCTAAGTGAAATTTTCAGCACATTATTATTTGAAAGTATCTAGTAATATATACTCAAAAAAAAGTACCTAATATCCGAAGGACTACAAAGAACATATTTGATTAAGAGTTAGAGAGAGAATCAACCAACTATTGCATCTTCATCTTTTCTCACGAGCCACATAAGTGATTTCCTATTTTTCACTACGACCAATTGACTTTGGGCTTCATTTTACTTCTTTGACTGGGTAGGGAATGCATTTTCAGTATGGACCCAGTTGTGTGGTTCAAACCGTTTCTCAACAATTAATTGAACCAGAAGATGGCACTTTTCCTAAATTGTTATCTCTAATGCATTAATGTGCCTTTTTTGTTGCAAAAGGATACCCATGATGACCTCCACCTAGGAATTGGAATTAAATCCCTAAACTGAAATCTTCTCAGTAATTGATTATAAAATGTTGCCATGTTCCCTTATGGAGTCTTCATGTCGCTATAGGGCTTTCATGGTTCCCCTAAGTTCCTTGTAATCCATGAGTCTAGCAATGATATCTTAACCAAATTTTAATGAGAATAATCTTCTGTTGTCGATGGTATTCGAGTTACAACACAAACCCAACCTAATGTATAATAAGCCATAACTGGGGCTGAAACTCCGATAGAAAATTTTCCCCAAGTTTTGTAATGATCCCAAGCCATTATGCAAGGATCATCATTGTTTTGGTGTCTTTTTAAAACTTTTTCTGAGTGAGGTATTTCGTCAAACACTTTGTTGATCTACCTTTTAGATGTGTTTATATGTGTGTATGCAGCAAATAATAGAAAGAGATAACCATGGAACATACCTCACCCATATGCAATAAGATAGACAAGCCAAAACATCTCAATTCTTCTTTATTCATAAAATAGAGAAACCTGCTACAATGAAGATGTCGATCTAGAATGCTCAACAGATGGCCAAGAAGATAGACAATAGATAAGAGCTGCTACAAANTTTGAATGCCAAACTCTCCAGCTGAAGAATGCCACGCTCCAATAGAAGGCTGAAACCCTCAATAACTCGGCCCTGCTGCCAAAAGTGTCCAATCACCCTAATAAATATGCCAACTGATAGATCGGGTGATGGTAAGAACAACCCAAGTGACCGAATCTCCAAGATCCCTCTCAATCTCTGTAGATCTGAAATCCTACACTGAATGGTGTGCCCCACTGGATGACTGAAACCCTAGATAATTCATCCCTGCTAAAAGAGGCCTCCAAATGCTCTGAAACTCTCTAGAAATATAGATCGGGACATTGCAAGTCACTAGGTAAAGTCTTAGGGTCAGATCTGAAGTGTAACCCCTCCAAATGAACTAGATCTGGATCTCAAAAGTGCCCTCCTTCTCTTCAATTCGCCCCACTGCTCAAGAAATAATATGAGCCATAAAACTGTCTCAGAAAGCACTAGATCTGATGTCTAAGGCCCTGCAATGAAAACCCAAGTGATAGAATCCTCAAGGGCCCTGCCAATATCCTACAACGAAT
>JASDQU010686342.1:0-11732 GCA_032191745.1 Picea mariana | reverse complement strand
TGTAGTGTTGCTCCTCCCGATTCCAATGAGCTATTACACTGAGAGGTTCCTCCAAGTAATGTGCCCAAAATGACCTCTTCAGTGAATTCCATTGACTTATAGCTCAAAATAGTCAAAATCATAGAAATCGTCGGAATGCAACGAAACCAAAGAAAACCTGTGCGAAATGGCTCATAATGATGGAATGTGATCATCAATGCAAGCTGGACCCCACAATGCCTCTCAAATACCCCTGCACTCGCTCTAGCACCCATTTGGCTACTCTGGTCATTATAAATCTCTACCCTGTGATGATGTCCCAAAGTGGGGACATTACAAGTTCAACCCAAGAAAATCCACAAATGTTGGATGAAAATAAAGAAGGAGCCAACCTAAATTCACATTTAACAAAGAGCATGCCTCTTTTCAAACTGCATATTCTAACATAGGTTTAGAGAAAGGACCATTGAACCTCAGACTAGGAGGGTCAAGTGAACTCCACCGAAATGATTTCAACATGAAATCCAAAAGTGCGAGAGGGAAAAGATAGAGAAATACCAGTTGTTTTTCAAAACTTGCAAATTCCCACTCAAGCTTGGACCTCCAGCACCAAAACTTATAAAAAACCAAACTCCAATCCATTCTCCCACCTTGATTATGTCACACCTTAGAAAAGTATTCATTAAACAACATGAGAATGATACAAAATGTGGCAATAATGCACAATTCTCATCACATAAGTCCTTGCTTAGTGGAAGCTAGGTGGAATGCAACGCTCCATGTGCTAATTTAATAAATTGAAACATGGACACTCCATGACTAATTCAAGGCACCGATTGAAAATAATCCTTATTATTGATGACTATGGTTCCAACCCTTTTTACTAAAGTTTATTTAAAGGTACCAAGCCTTTAAATAAACTTTATCATATCAAATACTATGGACAAGTACCATAAATTACATATAGTAAACCCATTAATAAGTAAATCAAAATTAACCTAATTACTTTTTAATCAAGTCAAAATTAACTTCAAATGAAATAATTATGCCGAAGGCATGTATATAGGAAGAGATTTTGCTTGAAACCTGTAAACAACCCAAAACATGTCAACCAAACCAAACCCATCAACCAAACCACTTTGCTTGCAAAACCACTTTGGTTGTCAAACCACCTTGATTTTCGTGTCGACTTGCGACTTGCCGATTGACTTTGCTGAACTGTTTTCGGCCAAGTCTCACTGCTCTTTTCCCAACAAATTAGGGGGGTTTCCAGTGGGATATGTTTGGTCTCCTCTTTCCCGAAGGATAGATTATATCCATTGATTTTGATCTGTCATGGAGGCCTCTCGAGATACACTGGCTTTGATGTCGAGGTCACGGTACAGAGAAACATAACATAGATTGGGATTGTATTTTCACTATGCCAAGGTCTCCAAGAAAATTGTTGGTTTGATGGAATGAAATGTGGTTATGGAAATTGGAATGACAGATTCGACAATGAGGACGGATCAAGGTAGTGTTGGGATTTGTGAGGCAATTTCTAGTGTCTTTTTTGGTGAAGTTGGCAAGTTTGTGTGTTTCATTCAAGGCAGAGAGGGTTTTGGGGGTTGAAAGTGTTGTAAAATAAAGGGTTTGAGCAATATTATGGAGTGTTAGCAGTTTTCTTTACATTGTTTCTTGGGGTTTGGAAGTTTGTATGGTCAATTGTGATCTAAGAATTGATAAGATAGGGTTTCAGACGTCAAGTTCTGTGGAAGTGGATATTGTAAGTAGTATTTTGAATTTCTTTTATCCGATTTTGTAATCCAGGTTTCTGGTTTTGATTAGTTGTGTAGATTCCCATGGCGATTAACTTGAAAATTAGCCTCATTGTTGATATAGGATGTCATTTTTATTAAGTTATATATATATATATATGGAAGCCAAAAAAACGTTGGTTTCAACAGTTTCAATTGAAATCAAACAAGCATAAAGCGACGTTGGGGAAAAAGGTAAAGATGGCCCCAAACTTATTAATGATGAAGCTCCCTCAAACATCACTAAACATAAATTAGGTTCCTCCAAGTAGTACATAGAGAACTATTATAAATCTAAAATGAAGAATTTGCAGGAGCGCAAAGAGAGGTGTGGTTTCAAAAACATTATTTGTATTTGCATTTTATTTTTACAAATATCATTATGAATATGTACATTTATTTGTTTGAAGGCCACTGGATGGAAAAATAAGTTTAAGTGAAATGATAATGACAAACATCATGATTTGATCTTTGATTTGAGGAAGATTGACGAACTTGATTTGTATTTATTGTAAATGAAATGTCATGCTCCTCAATCCCACTAATGTTTTAAAAAGGCCTCAAACAATTGTTTTTGAAGAAAAAAGTTATATTAAATTATAACTAATTTACATATGCATAGGTCGAGTCTACTATTGCAGTAAAATTCTTCTATTATGTCTCTATGTCATGATAAAATAGATCATTTACAAATGCAAACCCTCAGGACTATAAGTGTAGTCAAATTCTTATATTCAGTGTCTCTATTGTGATTAAAACCCTATATAACAAACTAATATTATCCTAATTGCTATGGCAATGACTCGGTATTGCACACAAATATAAACATCTAACTACCACAATATATGTACAAAGATAACTGGTCAGACCAGGACAAAAAAACTTGATGAAAAAATATTAGTGAAGGTACCAATACCAAACCCTTCCATAAATCATCAAAAAATATCAATGAAGGTATCGATACCAAACCCTTCCATAAATCATCAAGGTTTCAGAATTTGCTTGATCAATTTTTGGAAGTCCTCCCACATGTCCCTCTGTTGAGCCTGGATATTTTTATAATAAATTTTTATCCCATGCATAGTTCTTCTCCTTTTTATGCTCTGCTCATTTGTATTCTACTTCATTTCTCCATGTGGCTAACCTTCGTACAAACTAGCTATTTCATTCATTTCATTTCCACCCTAATTTTTCTTTTGCATTGTTTTAGTTCTCAAATCCACAACCTATGTATATATTCTTTATTTTTGTAACACTCTTGCTTCCTCCACATTGTAATTAATCATAATTAGTAATTTCCATGCAATGACATGTAAATATTGTAAATATATTACTATTTAATTATAACTGCCAACAATTGCCTATGGAGGTGAAGCCTCAAAGTGTTGTACATGATACTACCAAGGGAAATAATGGGAAATCTAGAAAGCTGGTTCATTATGTCAAGATAATCCAAACTTCATTCCTGAGATATTTTGGAATATTAAGACTTCTCTTTAGCCCCGATGACAAGGCAAGTCGATTAATGAGGCAGGATTTGTGGTTGAACAACCAACCACTCTCAATGAATACATATATGGAAAATATGGCTAGGATAGTAGAGGTTTCCTACCAAAGGTAAAACAAAGTACCAATTATGCAGTCCAGATTGACCCACAAATTTCCTTCTGATAGAAGAAATAGAAGGACAGGTCGAGAACCTTCCAAGAGCATGCGTCCAGGAAAAGGAACAAGAAAGGGAAAGAGGGGAGACACCAACACATGAGAGAACTCGAGGAGAGTTCAGGGAATTTCAAAGGGCAAGAAACTGATCGTAAGACTGGTCAGAGAACCCAAACAACTCAACCTGAGCTAAGTGGGTCGCGAGCTTGATGTTGGAAAGGCATCTGACAAACCTCGAAGAGGTTGGGGCTAGGTGGGTGTAAGGAAAATTTGTACCAAGAGTAGAGTGAAGGAGAGTGACCTTCGATTCTTACTGACAACTCGAGAGAGATTCCCTAGTAGTACCATGGCCTGGAACAGGGGTAGATAGAGTGCTAAGAATGAGTGCATTTGAGCCTATGATTGGGTGGAAAGGCGAAACCCCATAATTAGTTAGGTGGATTATCAACTGTAAAAGATAAGTATCTATGTACTATGTGTATTGAACTGATATGTATGGATGGAATGTATGTATTGTAATAATGAATACAAATGTGTGAATTATGGACTTGTTTCTTTATATATATATCCATTGGGAGGCCTTTGTGCTTGTGTGAAATGTGTTTGTATGAAATTGCATGTGTATTGCATCCCTGAGCAAGAGGACCCTGAAGCTTATCTTGAATAGTCAAGGGACTATACAAATGGTTCCTCTTGTGAAAGTAATCGTGAACTTAAATGTATGCTTGTGTCTCTTGGGAATGTGGTAGGATATCTATTGCAGTTCGTAGCCTGTGAAAATAAAACATTCCTATAAACGAAGCATCAACAACACTTCCTAGGAGGAAGGGACATGGTGCCCCAATATAGGAATTGGAATGTCTCAGTGCCTGAGAGAGGCCTTTGTGTAGTTTAGAGAGGATTAATTCTTCTTTAGAAGAGGAGGGGTGGAAATGAGGATGGAAGCCATGAAAGAGTAAAAAAAAAAGTTCCATAAAATAGAAAAAATAAACATTGCTTGAAAAACCAAACAAATGGAGTAATTTCTTGCAATTTCTACAAGTTAAAAAAACAAGGCAGCTTAATGAAATTTTGAGCCATGTACTCTATCAATTCAAGTTTGAGTTTTAAATCCAACAAAGTGCAAGTTTCAAAAATTGCATGTTAAAACCTTGTGCAACCGAATGAGAATCAAGATACATGGACCTGTTTCTATATTCCTATTGAAAAGTTGAAAAAACACTTTTACTTCAATTCACAAGATTAAATTAGGTACATCCCTAAAATATATATATCTAAATAAAATATTGTCCTTCCAATTACCTAAAATGTTAAAATTTAACAAACAACCATATAAATTTAAGTTGAAATTTTTGTAGAAAATAATAATAAGCATACTTTTTAATTTCAAATATAATCATTTGATCTATTATATATATTAATTATAATAAAAATTCATAACTATTGAGGCACATTTTCTTTGGAGGAATGTCAAAGTGTTAAAAATGACAATATAAAACTTTAGACACAATAAAAAAAATCAAACATTTTTGTGAACACCCATATAAGAGAGTATGTAATCTATGTATTCATATGATGCATGAGAACCACATCTTATATTCATATTTTGATCATACCCCAATCATGTTTAACCATGGGAGTCATGTTCATTCTATATCTCATTAGAAAAAGAAGAAATTATAGTATATCTTGAGACCTTTGTTCAAAGATGATAAATCGATCAAAATACCATAAAAGCAATGAAGAGATCCTACTTGTGTTATATGCATCTAAACCTAACATGACTATATCCATTGCTTATTATTTAGGTTAAGATGTTTATGATTTGGAGCTTCCCAAATTCAAAGAAACACAAAATTAAAGGAAATTACTAATCAAGACCACCAAGCATGTTATTTTTATTAAGAATATGGATTGTTTGTTTTATCTCTCAAACCATAAGAAATGCATGAAAGAGTGGGATGTTAGAGCATAGCATAATTCCTAATGCATAAGTTTGATGATCATAAAAATTATGTTATCTTCTCCTTAGCTTTCTTAAGAGTCCCACTAGCTTCAAAAATGTTGTTCCCAACATTAATGCTACAAAGAATAAGTATCTTTCACTAGAATCCAAAGATATAAATATGGGGAGAACATAATTTTAGGCATTTATGAATGTATAATTGGATTCAAGAGTGTTGAAAAAACCTAGCCACTCTAATTTACACATCTAACAATTTCTCACTGAATTTTAGACAAAATTAAATAAACAATTTAAAAAAAAAAATCAAAACTTAAAACATTTAAACTACAAAATATTTCCAAGATATACCATCCTACAACTTAATAAACATGATTAAAATGAAAATAAATAAAACATTTAAACTACAAAACATTTGCTAAAGACATTGTCCCTATAGAAATGATTAAACATTAGGTTAACAATTTTATTGGATGTAAAAACACATTCTAAACATTAAGTTAACAATTTTATTGGATGTAAAGACACATTCTACAAACTATAGCACTAGGATGGAGTGTAAAGCCTATACAACCCATTTGGTCAAAGATATGGATGAAACGACAAACATATTGTTAAAAAATAAAGATTTATAGCAATCAAATACTAAAATTAAATTACTTGAGACCATATCAAACGCTCTATCTTAAATATGCCATGAAATTAAGCAATGATCTCATTAAAAAAATTAAAAACACAATTATACCAAACAAATATTAAACACAATATAATATTTATAATCAAAATATATGAATCAAAGTCGATATTAAACACAATATCATATTTATAATCAAAATATATGAATCAAAGTCGGCTAAATATATGAAGTTCATAAATTAACTATATAAACTAGAAATAGAAACATAATCAAGAGAGTGCTATATCTATAACTTCCATTTAAAAACAAACAAATAGTTAACTACAATATAATATTTATAATCGAAATCTCTGAATTAAATTAAAGTAGGCTTAATATTTAGAATCAAAATATCTGAATAAAAGTAGGCTTGGAATCAAAATGTCTGAATTAAAGCAGGCTAAACATTTAATGCTGATAAATTAACTATATAAACTAGAAACATAATCAGAGAATGCTATATCTATAATTTGCAGAGAAAAAACTAAAGTTCCGTGTGAGGACTATCACGGTCATTCTCTTCCTCCTCATGCTCCGTCTGAGGACTATCACCGTTGTTATCTTCCTTTTCCTCTTCCTCTACCTTAGCATATCGCTCATGTTGCAAAGCCGGGATGACTAATCTCATCCCCACAACATATTCATGAACAGCACTACCCTTGTAGAACAGGGAACTGCCATGACTACCAGTCCCTAGCATTCCCCCTAGAGTAACGCCTAACCAGTAAGGTGAATGAGGCAAATCTAACCCTTCCTCGGCAGCAGCCTGAATGAGATCCGCGAGGGTCACACCGCTCCCGAACGTCATCCTCTTGTTGGGTTTGTCCACTTCAACAACATGGTTTAGATACCGAGTACTTATGATCAGACCGGACTCTCCACCAGGGCATACCAGCTTGGGAGTATTGCGTCACAACTCTCATCTTCTGCTTCTTCTCAACAGCCTCGGCAACGAAGTCCAGAAGCTCATTTTCGGTGGCAGGATAGACGACTCGGGCAGCTTTGCAGGTCCCTCGATCGGGAAACATACCATAAGCATTATAAACTTTGCAGTCTACATTTCACAATCGGTGCTAACAGAAACAAAGCATAGCACGAGAACACAATAGCCGTGTGAAACTCCATTGGACGATACCAGAGAACTTTACTAACAACACGTACCTTGGGCACTGGACGAGCTGCGCGGTGTTTAAGTAGCTCAGGAACGTGGGAGAACCTATATTATAATCATGGAACGTTTTCCATGTGACTATATTATAATCATCGAACGTTCTCCCACGTGACTATATTATAATCATCTTTAATCATAGGAGTAATCGACGTGCAAACGGATAAGATTATGATGACTGTATTATAATCATGTTTAATCATAGGAGTAATCGACGTGCAAACGGATAAGGTTATGATTATAATATACTCACGTGCCATAATTATAATATATTGTAATAATATACTCACGTTGCATGCAGGGCTGGAATTTCAAATTTATCTTACCTGTCAAGTGAAATTTTGATGACGGTCATTTGTTTTTCATGCCCGTCATATTACGTTTTACCCCAAATTCATGAGTGTCAAATTGTCTTGTGTTATTATATGTAAATTTGAGTAGGTCAGTGAATGGATATTCAATTAACTATTAACACTTTATGTGAAATAGGAGTATGGACTAATTAAATTTCAAGGATTGGGAGTCTCAAACTAATTAAATTTTGTTTATTGTTAAATTTAATCCTCCAACAAACCTTTACCCAACCCCTCTTTAGTGTTTACCCAACCCCTCTTCAGTGTGAGACCTAGGTAGGTGACACACTATAATAAATTAAGCACCTAGAATTTATGACGGATACACTATGAAGTGGAACATCAAACTAACGAGTTGAAGATTTTTATACCGATAAATTTTGACGTGTGGATTTTGTATCCACGTGTCAAATACATTTAAAAACAAAAAAACCGTCCTATGAAACGTCAAATTCCATAGTCGCATTGGCTGCTTCAATGAACGTGAGGATATTATAATCATGTTTAATCATGGAACGTGGAGACAGCGCGTGCGTTTAGGCTGCCGTTTACTTCGGTTTAAGACGTAGGAAAGGGTGAGCAAGTCGAATCTTCTCCACTAAATATTGAATTCATTGCACATAAGGCTAAATGAAATAATAACTCCTTATAACTTAAATATTTGCACGGATACATTTCTACTCGATGTTTTTGGGTCTTGTGTTATTAATCTATTCTCTTGAGTTTGAAAAAGGATTTTTTAGTCCATCAAAAGCAATAAGTCTTATTCGATATCCTTACTCCATATCCATAATTTGAAGCAGCTTTATTTCTTGCTTCATATCTAAAAAGTAGTTCCAGCTTAAAAGATTATCTTCAACAGAATCATATGCTTTCTAATAATATTTAGATTTAATTCCATACATAAAATTATATACTACCCACCTATTACAATTTAGTCTAATCCCTAATAGATATAGTAGATATAGCCCACCTTATATACTCACAATTTAAATATCAATAACAAAATTTAATCCTCAAATTAAAAATTGTTATCTCAATCTTATTATTTCAAACAATTATATTTAAACTTTAAAAATAAAAAATAAAAAATAAAATGTTTTTTTTTTTTTAAAACTATTTTTTTACTTGAACACCATCTTGAAAAAATATTACAACCATAACACAAATAATGATAGAAAAAAACACTCGACATATGTAGATATATAATTGTAGGATAAATAAAAAGTTCACCTTCCCACCCAATATCAATCACCACAATTATCATTTAAATCAAAAATAAAATTATGAAATAAATTATGCATTGAAACATCACACAAACAAATTAAAAAGCATGCTTGCTACATGCTTATATGCACCACCACAACAACTAACTTCACCAATATTCTTTGATGCATCTAAAATTCTCATGTTTTTGTTGCTATAGTACACTTAGCATAACACTTAGGGAGATTACTCTTGTATACTAAGGAGTTACATTTGAGAAATTTTGAGGTTAAAAATGAGTCTCAAAACAAAAAAAAATGTGCTATCAATATCATGTTTAAAAGAACCAATATGATTTAAGATGATTTCATTAACCATAAGAGTAAATAGTTTTGGAGAAACTATTTTTTTTTAAATCATATTTTCGAATTATCTTCTTATAGCTTTACTCAAATTTCAAGTGTAGGCAATTGTGTTTCTTGAAAGTATGCAAAGTGGGCACTCATTAGATGTGGAATTTAATTCCACTTCAAACAAGTGCCTACACTTGAAATTTGAGTAACAGAGATAAGTCAAAAATACAATAAAAAAGTAGTTTTTTTTCTTTCCCTTTCAAAATTCATAATTCTTATCTTATTACTTAACTATTATTTTCCTTAGAAGACACATTTTAAACCTCAATATTTCTCTAATGGGTATGAAAAACTGATTGAGTACTATTGTTGGAAACCCTCAAGTATATAAAAGAGTTATGGCACTTGACAATCCTTTTCTCTTAAGACCCTACAAACCTTAGCCTCTACAACACAAGCAATGAAATTCCTACATAACTTAGAATATAAAGAATTTGGGAATTTTGTCAATACAACAATACTTGGTTGGGGGTAATACTCTAGTACCATTTTGGGAGACATGTCTCAAAGATCATTTAGGAACTATTGGATTATGGCATGATACATCCTAGTACTAGCCCCTACTCTTCCCTAGTTGTCATGTTAGTTGTCATGTTATTGAAGTCTAAAGAAGGCAATTTGTGCTTGTGCTCATAATGGTGTGCTCTTAATATGTTGATGGTCAAAGGCAAATTTTTCATTCCAATAATTGATGACCTCTTGGATGAGCTTCATGGTGCCCATTTCTTCACTAAATTGGACCTTTTCTTTACGTAGCACTAAATCTAGATGAAGGAGGTAGACATTCCTAAAACTTCCACAGACATGAAAGACATTATGAGTTTTCAGTGATGCTTGTTGGTCTTTGCAATGCCCCAACCACTTTTTGAGTCTCGTGAACAAGATTTTTTGACCCTTTCTATGCAACTTTGTGTTTTTCTTCTTTAATGATATTTTGATATATAGCAACACTTGGGAGGCACATGTGGAACATGTTGATAAATCCCTACAACTAATTCAGAATAACCAGTTGTTCCTCAAACATTCCAAATGTGCTTTTGTCACTTCTAAAGTGGAATAATTCAGGCACATAGTCAGTAGGATAAGGGTGCAAATGGATCCCACAAAAATTGAGGCTATGAAAGATTGGCCATGCCCGTGACCTTGAAAACATGGATGATTTTAGGGGATAAATTTCGCTCATGGGCTAATTTTCCATGGTTTTTCTAAAAAAGAGATTCGTTATTCTAAAAATGATTCGCCCAAATTCTATAGGATAAAATTATTTTACCTTAAAAATCACCAAAATTTTATACAAACTATATAAAATCCTTAGAAATTTGAATATTTTAACAAAAATATCGCCAAACATTTATAGTTGGCATATGAAGGATTACTATGATTTGGCAAGGTTTCTACATTTTAAAATAAATTTCCATCCTTAAAATCATCCCTGCTTGAAAATATAACATGGTTTCTTAGTTCTTACTCACTACTACTAAAAGTTCATTCAACATTATGGGTCAATTGAAGCCCCATTAATAGTGTTTCTCAAGAATGTTTCCTTTGTGTGGATTGATGTAGCAAAGCAAGCCTCTTCACAGTGCCCAATTTAACTAAGTCTTTTTTCCTAGAATGTGATGGATCAAGAAAAGGTATTGGGGAAGTTTTGGTGGGAGAGGGGTGCCATTTGGTGTTTAATTCTAAACAATTAAATGACCAAAACTTGGAAAGTCCACCTATGAGAAAGAAATGACAAATTATGGCCATCCTTCATGATGTCGAAGCATGGTGCCCATATCCAACTAGGAGGTGCTTTCAGATCAACAAGGGCCAACATAGATTGAATTACTTTTTGAAACAATAGTTTTTGTGACTAGAGCAACACAAGTAGGTCACTAAGATGTTAGTTTATTATTATGTGATCATATACAAGAAGGGAAAGGAGATTGTTGTGGTTGATACTTTGTTCAAGAAATATGAGGAGGAAGAATCCCTCTTTTCCTTATCCTTATTAGTAACATATTGGATTGTAAAGGTACAATAGAAATGGTTGGATAATGAAAATGTGGTTCAACTTATCGAAAAACTCAAGGAGGACCCCAAATCCTATAGAGGCTAAACTCGGTAGCATGATACCTTTTGGTATATAAAGGACATACTTTTTGGGTATAAAAATCTACTTTAAAAGAATGGACCATGTTAACAGAATTGCATTACTATACTATTGTAGGTCACTAAGGATTTCATAAAATGTATGAACGAGCTAAGCACTCTAAAACTATCACCATAATCATCACCATAGAGTGACTTGGTTTTGTGTTTATGACTCCAGACTCTCTAAACCTGTGAAAAGTCATGATGTTTTTAATACATTACTCGTATGTACCCCACCTTTTAAGTGGGAAACTTATATACCAATAAAAAAATGTAATATTCAAATCCAAAAGTATTATCTTAATAAATTAACTTCGAAGGATAAAATTGGAGAAATTAGATTATTATTTTTAACCAATGAATAAGTTTAAATGTTTTAT
>JASDQU010686340.1:102912-115623 GCA_032191745.1 Picea mariana | reverse complement strand
TACGCGTGTCTTTGAGCTTGCTATTTTCAATCTCAACATGCTTCATTTTTTTAAGACTCTCATCTTCTTGTTGAATCATTTCTACTTTATGATTTTCTTCTTCTTCATTGTCATCTCTTTCAATCCTTGGATGAGGACATTCAAATTCAACATGTCCTACTCCTTCACAATTAAAGCAAAAGAACTGACTTTTATTTTCTTCTTTGAAATCTGAGATGTTGTAATCTTCTTCAACTTCTTCTTCTTCTTCTGCTTCTTCCCTTGCATAAAGGTCTTGTAGCTTGTCCCAAAGCTCTTTTTCTGATGCACATGATCCCACCTTGGATTTCATTGAATATGTCAATCCATCCAGGATGGTATCTATTGCCAGTTTGTTGTTCCTTTTTGCTTCCTTCTGAGCTGCAGTCTTTGGTTTCTTCAAAGAATTATATCCTGAAGCAACTGAGAACCAAACATCTTCCCCAAGAGCTTTCAAGTAAGTTTCCATTCTATTTTTTCAGTATTCAAAGTTGCTTCCATCAAATGGTGGAATCCCATTTGGAATGTTGTCTTCCATTTCTGCATAGGATATTCCTTCCAGTGGTTAAACTGTACTGAAGGTAACCCGCTCTGATACCAATTGTTGATATTGAGAGGGGGGTGAATTAGTATCAAGTACAATTTAAAACATTTTTCAACTTATACTTAAACCATTCAACTATATCCAATGATCAATGAACAATAGTATAAGATTTACACCAATACACCATAATACACCATGCACAATATATGAGAAATAATCAATAGTTTATTGTTCAAGGGAAGTAATGACTTCCAAAGGTCGCTACAACTTCCAAATGTAGAGGGAGAGATAAACCTCCAAGAGGAAGATACAATCCTCCAATATCAAGAGAGATTTGAACTCTCCATCCTTGCCACTTCCTTCCACCCAAGAATATATGAAGCTAATAAAACTTTACATTAAATCATCACCATCAACCAATCATCACATAGAACCTGATAATGCTTCCTGAGACTTCTTCAATTTATGCAATTCTTCAATTCTTAGAGTACTCTGATCCTATAGATAATAATACTCAATGTATTCTCGGAAACTCCTCCAATTTTCACTCCTTGAATCCTCCACAAAAAGAGGTTATAGAAAGAATCGTAGACTTTATTCAATTCTGGTCTGTTCAGAAGACCCAACTTGTACAACATGCCCCGCACTCAATATTTAACATCCAATTCTAAAACTAGCACACAAGAAACTACAGTCCATACTATTTCCAATGGAAGTGGTCCCACTTCATTTGGATTCTGTATGAAAAAGTTATGACTTTTTTACCCGGAACACTTGTTTATTGACTAGCTTTAGGACTGGTCACAAACCCTATCTTCCATAGAGTGTATCTCCATGATTATAGCGAATCAAGAGATGAAATTTTTACTAGAGGTACCTTGATATGTCTTCTCAATACCATAGCGATTTCACCATCTGAATCATTCTAGAAAAAAGTTTATAGAAAAAATTGTAAGATGACTTGAAAATAACATACCTTAGAACACATCACCAAAAGACTTCATCCTCCCTTGAAATCCGGCCTTCTTTTACTTCTTATTCCCTCTAAAATTTGACTTGTATCAAATGAATGTATAATGATGTTTATTTATACCATTTATGTCACTTCCTTTTAACATTAGGGCTGACCTGACACTTTCTTATTTTGTAATTCTTTTCTGTAATTATCTTCAGGGCCTACATGTACAATTCACTTTGTCATATTCAAAAATTCATTTCTCCTCAATCATGAGGATCCACGTGACGTTCCACATACCACCAGAAACAACATGATATAAAATATACATTCATGGGTGTTGTATATTCATGTGAATTGTCCTTCATGTCCAAATACCTTTATCAATCTTGCGGTCCAAAACCCATGACTAGGGTTGACATCAATGACAACAACCAATCTTCCGACAGTTATGCATCTATACTTGTACATGAGTACCTAAAATGGCTTCATATTTATGAGACTCATCATTTTTCACACGCCGATTGTGTTTTAGGGGGGGTGTTGGGGTACATGCTCAACTACATACTTAGTGACATACTCATTTTTTCCATTTTCCTACTATTTAGGAAGACTAATATTTATAGTAGGTCTATTTTTAGCTGGTGGATTCCTATATGTAATACCATGGGAAAATACCATAGGTTTCCAAAACCATGGGCTCATAAACCACCATTAAGAAAATTCCTATTTTTTAGCTACCATTAGGCCAATTCCTTTTTTGTAGCCACCATTAAGAAAAATCCCATTTTTTAGGAGATAATTCCTATTTCCTTAATTTTAGGAGACATTTCCTATCTCGTGGATATAGAGCACACTTTAGTAAGAATATTATCCTCTTAGGGAAGTGCACATTACCCATCTAATACTTGGAGTTAACTCACTTCACTTATTTAGTGACTTTCCATAATTAGCAAATTCTCACTCAGTTAGGACTTTAGTTCCATTCTTGGACTCTAGTCGTATTCTAGGAGATTTTTCAATTATGGAATGCATGTTGAATTCATGTAGAGTTTTCAGTAAGTTCACACCTATATTTTTGACCTTTTCTTATTATTATCAACTTTTAACTTTAGTTAATTGTTGATATTGGGAGAAGTTACTTTTTTACTTGATCATGGACATGGAAATCCCAACCTAGTGTGCATTACTCCTCATGTGGAGAGTCCTATTTATTGTACTCATTGTCAATGATTAATACATTGTGATTAGAATTGTTTTTTTAGTCTCTTGTGTGTGAATATTGATTCTATTTTTCTCTCTCCTCTCTCTCTTTTGCAATTATCTAGTGTAATATTTCCTTCTCACAATTAGGTCTTGGATTGTGGTTTAATCCTACACTACCCCTAGGCTTGAGGTTGGAATTCAGTCAGGGATTTCCCTGGCTGGTTTCTAGTAATGTATTTCCCTGGTTGGTTTTGAGTAAGGGATTTCCCCCAAACTGGCTATTTCCCCCAAAGTTGGTTGTTGTCCATGTTATCGCACAATCTATACTTTCCCAAAGCCCTAAGGCAAGTAGGCCTAGATTGATGTAACATAGAGGTAGTTCTATCACTATCACCCCAATAGGATACCTCTTTCTATTTAGGAGGAGAAGAAACTCACTCCAAGGGAGACATCCCAACCAAGACCTAGTTGGTTGATGAAGGGTAAAAATACCAAGTAAAACCCACCCCTCTCTCTAGGTCACTCGAGGAAAAAAATCACTTGGTAAAGTTTAAAGGGGAAAAAGGAAAAGTAAATGAATGGTACCTGCCTTTTACTAATGAAAAACAAACGTTAGCAATAAGAAATGATATCAATGTTTCAAATCAGTGACTTCAAGATATAAATATGTCACTGAAACACCAAAAGATAACATGTATAACAACAACAAATATGTCCAAAAATTGAAGTTATGATGGAAAAATGATATAAATACTTTGAGAGTTTGATAATATTTTGTCACTCACAATTTCAAGTTTAAAATCAAGTCAATAAATGACTTAAATGGCTGTCCAAACACATATAAAAACATTAATTAATGATGATGACATCAATATAAACCACCTAAAAAAAGTACTATAATAAAGCAATAAGACAACTACTTCAACATCCAATGATTATAGTTTTCTTAATACAAATGTTTAGTGGTTTTATGAATAGTTTTAAGGGTGTTAAGGGGCTGCAATGATGGATGTAACAATAGTTACAACATAAGCAACAACCTCAAACCACGTCAATTTTTTTTCCTTAGAACACTAGCAAAAGGAAGATTAGAGCCTCGGGATGATAACACTTATAAAAATGCAAATTTCTGGGTTAGTTTTAGGGGGTTAGTATGCTGATTAGGGATGCTAAATAAGGGATGCAACAACAATTATAGCAGCCGTAATATGGCTGTTAGTGTTAGTGAAAGTTTCAAGAAGATGTGTTGAAAGTTTGTTTGGTCTCATTCATCCACAAGAGTGTAAAAAATCAATTCCTTTTAGGCCTTATGGAGTCAATAATAGTAACAATATCAATTGGGAAATAAAATAATGATAATGTTTAGCTAAAGGAAGAAGAAGCAAATGCAAGAGGTGTTGGCACTTCAAGGCCTCAAGCATTTGCCTCTTTTAAGGGAGGTTTTGCTAGAGAGTAGGCACTTCTAGGCCCTAGCGTACCTTCCTTCCTTATCTTTTGAAAGACAATTTAATTGGTGATAAGAAATATATTACTAGAGATCTAGCACTTTAGGGATCTAATAATTATTCCCAAAAAATGTATAATTGGCAAGATCGGGCTAGTGGAAGGGTTATAGATAGAAAGAAGCATTTGTTGTTTCTCCCCTAGAGCTTAAACAAGCAATTTCATAATCTTAGACATGAAACAAGTAAATTTTACCACAAACATCCATAACATGGATAAAAATGCAGATTTTCCACTTCACCAAGAATAATCAAGTCAAACCCTAGTTAAATACCATTCCACCATGAAAAATGCCAAAATACACCACCACAAATCTCTCCCAAGAGGTGCACACTAGTTATTTCATCCAATAACCCTTAAAGAGGGAGAAAATTTCAGACCACCACTTGTGTGTGATGAGTTATCATGTAAAAATGAACTTAGCCAACCATATTTATATGGGAAATCTAGGATAATTAATTCAAAAATTGTGTCTTTTCATAAAACAGAGCCTACATGTCAATTTGCTCCTAAAATCCAAAATTAAATCAATTTTCAATATTAAAACCCTAAAGAGGGTGACATCATCCTTCCTAGGGTGATGTTAGGACTCCTCCATGAGACGTTGAGTTCATCTAGTTAAACATTGGGCCTCCAAAGGCCCTCCTCCATGCCACACGTGCCAAAAATGCATCCCAACACCTCTCAATGTGAAACTCTGGCTCTGGGTGACGTCATGGGGCTACTAGGGTGATGTCCAAGGTCTCCAAAGCCAATGTCTAGGTGGGGAAGGGCGGCCTCTTATTATTTAGGCCTGCTAGGGCGCCTCCAAAGGCAATGCCATATTCCTTCACTATGAAAACATTAAATCTCTTCTTACTCCTTGGTTGGGGTTCTAACGTCCATCTGTGGGATTTGAGCCCTCATGAAGGTCTGAGCAAATCATTCCCTCATGTGTACCTATCCACCGGGCAAGGTCCTGCAACAACAACAAATAATCCCTCTAGGGGTTGATAAGTCACAAGGATCATAGTATGTAAATCACATTCAATAATTGAATTACCCAAACATGTGCATCAAACCCTCCTTAACCCCAAACAAGTGCTCAAAGAAATTGTGCAATTTGACAAGTTAGTTTTGGAGAGGGTCTCAGGGTGTCCTATTGGGATAATCCCCCTTAAGTTTGGGGTGTTTCCCAGGTGGAGTCTAGTCCAAGTCATGTAAGTGTATGAGGTGGCATGGGGTGCATGTGATAACAGGGAAATGTAGAGTTTTACCTGTGCGTGCCTTTGTGGAAGGTGAGATGCACCTTGTCATGCAATTGTTTCCTAGCCCATTCATTCCCTTTTATTCTTAGCTTTATTTATTTTGATATTTTTCTCTTGTTCTTCAAGGAAATAGTTTAGGGCCACTATTCTGGCTTGATGACCAGAGGTGACAACGTTATCCAAAAACATTTCACAGAAATGAAAAGGCTAGCTCGTGATGAAACCCTATTTCTCTTGGCTATGCCACCAAGAGACACTACCATGGTTTGGTAACCAGATAGGTGGTAATTTCATACCACTACATGCCCATGGTCATAATAGGCTAGCTCATGATGAGACCTCCTATCCTTCAACTAGTACCTTGAGTTTTTATGTTATCTTGTGGGTCCCCTTTTCTTACTAAGAAGCCTTTCACTACTTTCTTGGGGATCCGTGGGTGAAGAATATTGAAAGTTTGAAAAATGGCTTTTAACTCTTTCCAACTACTTTTACCCTCTGGGCCTTTAGCCCCTTCTTCCCATGAGGTAAGGTACAACCCTTCCTAGTGTAGCCAATCCCAATTCCCAAACAAGGATAGGGGAGATGGAAGGAATGATTATGGAAAGTGATAAGTATGGAGGGAACAAATGAAGAATTTTCATAGATCCACCTAGTAGCAACCCATCCTAAAGGGAAATCAAGTTACTAGGGCACCATGTCACCCTTCCAAGCTTGAACGAGGCAAAGAGCATAATTTCCAAGCAAACGTCAGGAAATGAAGAAGGATTCAATACAACATGTTAAAGTGCTTAAAAAATTAGAGTGATACATACCATGATACCTGGACTCATTACCTCATGGAGCAAGACTCACTGCTATTTCAAGACCAGGTTGGTGTGATGGATACTGCTGCTGGTGATACGTGGATTGCACTAAAGAAAAGAGGGGCCCTCCGGGGCCATGCTCAAGTCGTATGGCTCTTGGTACGCCATGTCTAGGACCTATGGGCCTCAATACATGATCTCCTTAGTTATCCCTAGGCTAGGGGATAAAATTCCCCATGTTGACAATTTCCCTGCAATTGAGGGTTGCCCCCCAAGTCAGAATTCCCCCCCCAGTGGGAGGTATCAAAGAACCTCTCATTTGAATAATTTGTGTAGGATGAACAACTTGTGTAGTATGAACAATTTGTGTAGGATGAACAACTTGCGTGGATGTCATCATTTTACTTACTTCCTTGAAAGGGGGAAAAACAAGCTATTTGTCGCAGGGCCCGATGCAGCAGCACTGCTGGCCACCTGACTACAGGGAAATGTTATAGAATTTCCAAGAAAATTGCTTAGTGTATACATATGTGAAATTAGAGAGGTAAGAACAAAGTTGTGTTCACAGGCTGTTGTGACAGGGTAACATGGGTCAATGATGTTCCCTACAAAGGAGAAGTTCCAGTAGTAGTGATGTGTGCGAGAGAAACTATCTCAGGGTCAAGTGGGGGTATAACCATTACATCTGTATAATCAGGTGGAGCTGTATCCATACCAGAAGATTGCCTATTGTACATACCTAGTGGTACGCAGTTAGAAGAAAAATAATCAATAAACCTTGTGGTTTGAAGTTGAACAATTAATGGGTTATAAGGACCAGTAAAAGAGGGATTTGCGGGAGGGACATGGCCTTCCTCGACAATTTTGACCACCCATTCGAGCTGGTCACATAACGAAGCTACACTCCTAACTTCATAAGCAATTTCTTCATTAATAGTTCCTTCATTGGAAGGGTTGCATGGAATCTCATGCTCTTCACGTTCTAAACCTTACATTCTCCAAGATCTTTGAAGACCATGGTCAGCCATGGTGAAAGTATAAAATAAATAATGATCCCTAAGGCCAACTACAAATGTCGAAAGAAAATACCTCTAAGAAATCTAAAAGTAATCAACCGAGAAAATAGTAAGCAAAAGGATATTCTGAAGATGGGATATCAAGCCGTTAATGAAGATATGAGCAACAATTAGGATAATATTCACACAAAAGTTCCATAAGATGAATGTAAGATCCCACAGGAAAATACCCTCCCGGTTCACTGAAGCTGGGATTGAACATTTGTCGTAGGTACCATAAGGAAACTTATTTGTAGAAGGAACCCCCCTTGCAGTGAATTGTGTGGAATCCTAGAAGAGGTTATTATGTTTACCAAGTCACGACGAATGATCGAGGGGGATATAATCGAAAATCAACACTAGCAAATTGGACTGGGAATACCAGACATAAATCCATGACCCAAAAAGTAATAAGAAGTGGTGTCACCCCGAGGACTTGCAACTCTTCGAAGCCCCAAACTTGCAATAGTCCCACTAGGCGAAAGGAAGAGGGGAAATCTCAACCGATTTCTTTGCTTGACCTCATGTTTGACTTCTGTGTTAGAGGATCTTTCCCGACTAACATTAATTGTTACTACTAGATTTGTCTCTCTCTAGTGTTCTACAGTCTCCTTTAGTAGCCTTGGATAGTTTACTCACTTCACCCTAATCCAAAGGCACTATTATTACATTATTGTTGGTGTGCTCTAAAACATAATATGTCTAATTTATTTTATTATACACGTTGGTTAATTTTAATGGGTGTTCCTTACTCAAAAGGGTGTACAAAGATGCAACTGATGATGTGATGAATTGACTCCAAAACCATGTAGAAAGAATGAGATGCAAATATCTTTTTCAATGAATTCTATCTGAGGAAAGGAGAAGAGATGTTTTTCTTCTTAATGTAAACAAACACCCAATACTATGCAACTTTCACTTAAAATGCCAAACTATCAAATTAATGTCCCTAAAATCCCAAAACAAAGACAAGCTCTTTTAAAACGTACCAAAACACTCCAACTATGAAAGTAGGATGACAAAATTTTGTTTTCTTCTTTTCAAATTGAATGAAAACACAAAATAGACTCTTCTTTGCTTTCACTTCCAATCAAAGTGAAAGAAATCAATGCCATTCAAAAAGGATCCCAAAGCTAAAGAGGATGAAGAAAACAAGCACTCGATAATTAAAATAACCCAAACACAAAGACATTTTCAAGACTTGTTCAAACGACAATAAAAAATGCAAAGTAAAGGAAAATCACTTAATGGAACCTCAAAAATCAAGCAGAAAAGATAAAGTGAAAAGTTGCAATAAGTTCAAAAGAGCTCAAAAATTTTCCAAAGAGGAGAAGTTCTAGAGACGAAAAAAAATAGGGTTAATGCAACAGAAGCAACCTCCAAATCAAAGAAAAGGATCCAAAATCAATCAAGTAAAACACTTAGAAGGTTTTTTAAGCAAATATACATATTTTTGAAAACCTATAGTTGATTAGGGCCAAACTACTGATATCAAAGGCCGAGCCAAAGGATCAAGTTAGCCTAGGGAAGTCAAGAACACTTCTCAATTTGAAGAAATGCAAACTCAAAAGAGGTAACAAAACATGTGATAATAAAAAAAATTTACTCAATCAAGGCTTTAATAAAAAATGGAGTATTCTATTATATAGATCCAAGACAAAGAACTCATATACAGAAAGCAAAACAAGTCCCAAATTCACTTAGAACAAGGACTATCACTCCTACAACCATTTAGACATGACTATGAACTGGAGATTGTTTCTCCCTAAGACATTGTGGGGGGATGATGATCAAGGATTATCCCTCCATACTCCCTTATGAGGAAGGGATGAAGTCTTGGAAGTGGTAAGATAGACAAAATTTTGCTCATAATTGAGAAAAGATCAAGTGTTTGAATCAATGAACTTCCCAATGAAAATGAGGGAAGAGGAGGAATCAAAGAATACACATCAAAATAAAAAATATAAAGGACCAAACAAGACTCAAAAGGATAGAAAATACTAAGGAAATACTAAAGAGATGTCTCCTCATTGGAGTCACCAATTTTCTGTTGTGGTAAAGTTCCCCCAGCGGGCAAGTGAAACCCCCCTTGGATCGAGACTCCTCTTTGATCCAAGATAGAAGGAAAACAAATGGTGTACTACTTCCCCCATAGACCTATTTCAAAAAATATAATGAAAAGAGAAGGATGGATGACTTACATTTTAACATCGATTTTCCTTGCTACTCTAGCCTTTGATCTTGATGTCCAAGCTTCTAGGTGCAAGAAAAGTCTCACAAATAACAAAATGAAACCTCCTTCTTCCACACTATATTTTTAAGCAGAAACAAATCTATCTATGATGAATTAGACAACAATAGACATGCATATATTGGAAACATAGGCATGAGAGGAATAGGCCAAGTTATGTATTAATGGAAATCAAATAACAATGAAGTACTTACAATCTCAATCGCGATGTTGCAACAACTCCTCCAAGCTTGTTGGACAACTGAGAGGGGGGGGGTGAATCAATTGTTATCGTGCTTAAACAATTATGCTTCTTTTAAATTCTTTACAAGGCACTCAATGATAATCACAATAATGCAAGAAAATAAGCAATGGCACATTCAACATCAGTCACATATATGAGATACATAGAGACAGATATTTCCCGAGGAAACCCATAAAGGGTAAAAACCTCTTCTTCTTTATATGATAAGAATTATTTACATTCTTTACATTATCATACATATGAGCACCTACTCATTGTGAGGCTACAACCTCTATTTTTGCAAGCTACAACTTGCTGAGAACACCAACTCTCTGTTTTCTCTAGCACCCACTAGAAGGAAGCACCAACTCCCTGGTTTCTCTAGCACCAACTAGAAGGAAGCACCAACTCCCTGGTTTCTCTAATACCAACTAGATGGAAGCTACTACTCCCTGTGTTCAAGCACCCACTTGAACCTCTGAGGACACCAGTCCTCCCTAGCACCTCCCTACCACTCTGATTTATGAATATGTGTTACTGAAACTTATTACAGTGATTTAATGTTCAAACAACAATTTACCAGTCTCATCACTGTTCTACAAGGTTTTGTTGCTCTATCTTCCTCATTGTCTTCCTACATGTATCCATTGCACTATCTGTTCTTCTGTCTATTGTCCTCTATCCACAATTCCCATTCGATGCATCTTTTGTCTTCTGTCCATCTCAGCTGTTGCACCTCACCTCATTCTTCACCCATGCATCACTCACAACAGAAACACCAACCTCTCTTCTTTTCTCCACATTCTTATATACCCAGTGCATCTTGTGCATCCTCTATATGCAATTGTTCTGCATCCTCTGCATGTCGAGTGCTCTGCCTGTTCATCATGGCAACTCTTCAGCTTCTTTGTTTTTTGAGCCCATCTGTCCATCATCACTGGGTGTCATGATCAAATTCCTTCGCATAACCAACAATTGAGATTCTTCATCTTCTGTTCCCCTCGACCTCAACCTCTCTATCACAGTTAATGGCTCCACCGCTCTTCCAGTTGTCAATGGCCTCCACGAAAAATATTTTCTCCTATTGGCAGATTCCTTGTGACCCTTTAGTTCCTCTGGAAATCACACAGAAGTCTCTTCGAGTCCTCTGGAAGAAACCATCAGTGGTTTCTAGCAGTTACACTAAGAAGTGCTACAGTAGCCCTCCGATCTTCTTTAGTTTCATCTGCACTGTTGGATTAAATTCTCTAAATCTTGCATTCATTTCGACATTCCGCTCTTCGGCATTTCGAGATCATCATGGTGGAGGATTTTAGTACTCTCCATTTCCTGACCCCCGAACCTCTCGAAAAGGAGCTTGTCTTTACTAACTCCTTCCCCCATCTTCCGTCGATGTGACCAACGAATGTGACCACAGCCTTAGTCGAAACTTCATTTCGCAATTTTGCGTTTCGGCATTTCGGCACTCCTGTGGTAAAAGACCTTGACATCTCCAAATCTCAGTATCTGAACCTCTGGTATGTAGTCTGTGACATTTCATGACTTTGGGTTTCGTGATTTCGGGACTCCTATGATGAAGAGTCTTCACTCTTGACTCCTCCTACTCCCGGTATCCGAAACTTCGGTATGGAGTCTTTATCATTTCACGACTTTGGGTTTCGCAACTTCGAGACTCCTTATGATGAGAGTCTTTGTCATTTCCATCTCTCGGTATCTGAAATACCAGTATCCAATACTTCGAAATGGATTCGGATCGACGGTCCATGATCTCCTCGAATCAATGGCTTAGATCATTTTGCCATTTCACATTTTGCGATTTCGGGACTCCTGTTGATGAGAGTCTTTGACATCTCCATCTCTTGGTAGCCGAAATCCCAGTATTCAATACTTCGAGTGGTGCGCTTGTTTCGGGTTTTCGGGATTTCACATTTTGGCACTTCGGGACTCCTGATGACGAGAGTCCATGACATCTCTATCTACTGGTAGCCAAAATCTCAGTATTCAACACTCCGAGTGATGTGCCTTTTTTCCGAGTTTCGGGATTTCGCATTTCGACACTTCGGGACTCCTAATGACGAGAGTCTGTGACATCCTTATCTCCCAGTATCCGAAACTTCGAGCGATGCACCTATTTCGTGATTTTTGGGTTTGGCATTTCGCGACTTCGAGACTCCTGTGTTGGAGAGTCTCGACTCTTGACTTCTCCATCTCTCGGTAACTGAAACTCCAAAATGGAGTCTTTGTTGAGGTTATTTTTCGGGGTTCCGCATTTCACCTTGCTCGTTAAAGAGCGTGTAAGTTCTCCTGGATCCAACACCGACCGGACCTCGGGCTCATATCTGACGTTCATTGGGAAATCTTCAATGAGATCCATTACTGCATACTCTAATCTTGTTGAGCTTGCTTTGCAGCGTCTTCCCAAAAGACTTCTGGTGCCCGCCTGGCACATCCTTCCTGTACTCAAGCCATCATCACTTCTGTACTTGCCATCAATGACAAGCATACACTTCCTATAACATATGCCAACAATCTCCCCCTTTGGCATTGATGGCAACAAAGGCACCCAGACCTGTTCTTTTCTCCCCTTTTGACATCAATGTCAAAGAAAACATGCTCCCCCTGAGTTGTTGCAGTATTTTTATGAGGTATCAGACATGCAATCAATACAAGACTCCCCCTAATAGGATGGACTCTCTTAGGTGTGAAACGGGATGACACCTAGCTTCAGTCGGAGATATTCAAAAGGTGTCTTAGCTAGGGGTTTAGTAAATATGTCTGCAATTTGTTTTGTGGTTGGAATGTACTGGACCTGAACAACCTGATTAGTGACCTGCTCTCTCAGAAAATGGTATTTTATGGGAATATGCTTGGTCTTGGAGTGGAATACAGGATTCTTAGACACACTG
>JASDQU010686340.1:63566-77937 GCA_032191745.1 Picea mariana | reverse complement strand
TTATTTCATTTAAAAAAAATAGATATGATATTATATTAGCTCTCACAAGTTGAGGTCAATTTTAGCAGGTCCAACAGCTTCTCTTACATAAAAAGGCTTCACACCCATAAGGATTTAGATATAAATGGTGTGTATAAGTCCAATTTTCTTGAAATATCTCCACGAAGCAAAATAGTTTTTAAAAAAATTAATAATAGTATCTGGTTTCATACTCATAAGGATTTAGATATAAATTATGTCTATAAGTACATTTTTTCTAAAATATCTCCAAGAAACAAAATAGTTTTAAAAAAAATTAGTAATAGTTTTTAAAGAAATTAGTAATAAGTAACAGAAATTTGACATGATGAAAACTTCTTACAAATAAAACGCTCCTCAGTTCAAATAGCCAGCGTATGTTGTGTATATATCGCTAATCATACGCGTCCATATAAGATAAAGTAGTTACTAAATACTCAATTAAAATGAAAAAAGTACTCACTAAATTCTCAATTAAAATAAATCTGCACTGTTTATTTTATATTATTTAGGCATACTTCAGTAAACGAGCCACAATCAGCAAAGACAACTGATCTACTTTGCTTTGCTGCTTGTTAGTGAGATTTCCCAAACACAAAATCGATTTAAGTTAGGGAAGAGTGAACAATAGCTAAACCTGAAGGAAGAGCAATATATCTTGACACGTCACAATCCTAAGAGGCCCTATTTCTACTTAATTGATTAAGAGTATTGAAACCTCCGTTGAGTTGGATCTTCAATATGCCTTCTGACCTTCATAATTGCCAGGGGGATAGTAGTTGCACGTCATGAAAGTGTCACCGGTCTGGCAGACGACCCTTGCGCAGCCGACTCTCCGAGAATTCCTCCACACTATCTGAGAGTAGTGTCCGCAGGTGTCATTATGGTGGCACATACGACTATTATAGTTGAAGGAACTGTACTCGCTGATCCATAAGGYGGCTGCATCCTTTGGCTRCCAGCGACTTCCACYACCCCARAAGAGATTTTCGCCATATGGTCCATTCGAGTGCTTCAAGGTGCAGTCAGCTTTTCTCTGATTGGCATATGCCTCTGCGTAGCTGGCAACTCCGTCATCCCACAAAAGAGGAGGAGCCCCAACTTTGGCTCTTGCGTCGTTTTGGGGTCCAACGAATTCGGACACCAACTCTTGATCAGCTGCAGCCACAAGAACTGTTCTGGGCACCACACAGAACAACAAATTAAAGCAAAGGATCAGTTGAAAGTGGAGAAACATTGTCATCTTCATTGTCTCCCGATCACTCCTCCTGTTCACTCCACTTTCTACAATCCTTGATGGCCGTGCTATTCTCCTCCTCGATTTATAGGATGAGAGTCGAAGAAGATGGCGTTGCCAATCAACTTTCGAAACTGAATCAAAACTGAATAGAAACTAAATAAGCAACTTTCCAATTAAATCGGCCTCTTATAATTGTTCCTTCTTTTCATTCTTCTCTTCGTTTAGCCTTCTTCATTTAATGTAATACAACTTAACAAGGCAAATATCCTACTGTAATGGCAGATTCCGGCTGGATGTCTTATAGGTTATGATTTTGTTCTTATATTATAGCCGCAGATCCCTATATATTAGATTTTGTTCCTATCCCTATTTGTTTATGTCAGGATTTTGCAGTACTATTCCTATGAAATAACCTCTCTACATTGACATAAGCCTAAAGTTTGTTCATTAAAACCTCTTTGCACTACTTAAAATTAAATATCAATAATATATATAAATAAAATCAATCAACCCCACATACAAAATCAATCAATCAGGCTTGTTTATTTGACAGCTATTGCATAACGTATATCAATCAATCAGGCTTGTTTACAAAAGAGCGTGTGTTAAATTATGACCCGAACTCGAAATATCATCTATGATTTTATCCATCTCAATCATGTGAATAACACCATCCTAGCAACCTTTTAACACAATTACATTTCAATAATAATTATAATTGTGTTAGGATACCATGCACAAAGTACAATCATTTTATAAACATATATTTTTTAAAATTAGGATACTTAAACCCACAACCTTTTAACACAATTACATTTCAATAATAATTATAATTGTGTTAGGATACCATGCACAAAGTACAATCATTTTATAAACATATATTTTTTAAAATTAGGATACTTAAACCCACATCATTTACAGAACTATTCATTGGAAGATAGTGGATCCTCCATGTATCCCTTACCAATGATGACATGAATTAACAAAGTTCATGTTAAGCATTCAAGCTACATTGGAAGATAACGAATCCTCCATGTATCCCTTACCAATGATTAGATGAATTAACAAAGTTCATGTTAAGCATTCAGCATTCAAGCTAGATTCCAGTTTAAAAATTATTATCATAACTTTTTGTACTTTTTATCTTTTAAAAAATTTAAATCTATATTTAATTTTTATCTCATATATATCTATATATATAATATATTAATTGAATTTTTGTTTCTATAAATGTTATAATAATATCTATAATTTATATACTTAAAAAAAAAATTATTATGTATTTGTTTTAGTATTCAAATTGGTAAAGTCTATGAAGGTATATATATCCTATCCTCTTTGGATTTGAACTTGTGACCTCTTATGAATAAATACATGTTGTTAACCATTACGTCGTAAATAAATAAACACATCTAAGTGTCAGCTCTTTTATTTCTTAAATGAATACATATTTACACAGAAGGGTAGATTTGGACCATTGATCAACGCTAGAGTAATATGTTATGATGGTCGTCAATCTATCACAAAGGTCTAACAAGTTCCTTGGCGAGTGGCGGCAAGAGGAATGACGTCACCCCAACAAACATGCTTGGGGCATGTGTCAACACCTAGAAGATCAAAATAGATACCGTATGAAAATCTGTAGACCATCTCAACCCATGCGTCATGATGTGGGTGGTGCCACATGTCAAGTAAATATTGTGCAATGTGTCACATAGTTTTCACCCTTTTGAGGTTGATTTTT
Organism: Picea mariana; assembly: GCA_032191745.1. Lineage (NCBI taxonomy): Eukaryota > Viridiplantae > Streptophyta > Pinopsida > Pinales > Pinaceae > Picea > Picea mariana. The sequence goes on along the minus strand of JASDQU010686340.1, from coordinate 74,935 downwards.
CTTGGGAACGTGTGTGTCATGTGTCATGGAAAGTTGAAGGTACAAATGGAAACAAATGCCTAGATGGTAAGTACATAGTAGCCTTGGATGCTAGGTGGAAAACAACATCTGAGTCCGACGGTCAAATTTTCCCTAAAGCTCAAAGTAGAAACACTACAACGAGAGAACATTGTGAGCCAATCGAGATCATAGATCGACGACCATTTGGCGATCGATGTCAATCATCGAAAGCTAGAAGAGTCATATGAGTAAGGATAAAGGGGAGAATGATGTAATGGTGCCAATATGGTAGCTAGCATGGCCGATCAGTGACAAATCTCCCTAAGAGATTGGTCGATCATGCATGAGTAGGCCCTGATGGGTGCATAGGTCCTTTGACCTTTGCTTTAATTTTCAACCGTCATATCCAAGAGCTTAGAGATCTAGACCAATTGTCAGAGTTTGAAATATTAGCAATTGTGTGTGTCCGTAAAAATTTCGATGAAGATATGGGCATCATTAACATGATGAAAGTCGTTGGATCTGTGGGCCAATGAATTTAGACTGTTGATATAGGAATAATGTCGTCGAGGTTCAGAGGGGACATGTTAGGCATTGTTAAGAAACATCATCAATTACAAAAGGAGGAGTGATCTGTATTATTAGTCGAAGCAGGCTAGAGACACAGTATGAACTGTTGATCTCTCTTGGGTCTCGCCATCATCTTTAGAGGTGACAAATGGATGAGCCATTATATGAGAATTTTGAGGACCGTTATATTAAGAATGTCAAATGGGAGGGGTGTTAACCATTGCACAAGTTCAATTCGTTGACACAATTAGAGCCATGGGATGCTCCACTGAACGATGGTTGGATCTGGCGTAGTCCCGATATGTGATCATCATCACAACTTTTAGTGTTGGGGTGTTTGAGTCTCCCTGGGAGTAAAATCCTGAAGACAACTAAGGAAGGTCAAGGGATTCAGAATGTGAATATTAATGTGCCCAGTGGTAGATGCCACATCAAATGGAATGATTATTAAGAGGCCACGTGGATGGCACATGGCTTTGAGCTGGCTTTGGGCCACTAGAGGCTCGAGAACTTTGTGAAACCATAAATTTTGATCCCAAGCTGAGTTTTGAGCAAAATTAAAGTCATTGGAAAGATATTCACGAGTTGGATATATTGGTTCCATTGAGATTATAGCTCAAGATGTCTACGGAGGAGAGAAATTTTAATACCCCATCGCTTAAAAGGTTCTTAGAGGGTTGGGTGTGTTACATGAATACAATTTTCTAGAGTGGAGGAATGAAACAGATCGTGTTACAAATTAAGTGGACTTAGTAGCCCATGAAATGGAACAATATATAGATCGAGTGGGAGAAGCATATTTCCTAGATGCATAGCCATAATCATCAACAAAGGGAAAATATAGGGCTCTATTGAATAAACCAGAGATAGAATTATTGGTTATGGTTTGCGTTGTGAGCATTTCTTGTGGGATTAAAGCTCACTTCCATGTAGGAGGTGATGGATTCAAAAAAATCAATGGATTTGGGGTCTCTTCCCCTACCCCACATCCATGCAAACTCCTAAAGATGTTTCCATAGCGAATATACCTCCCCTGGATCATTGTATTTCTCATAATGCTACAACCAGGAGTGGGGTTTGCATCCTTGTTTCCAAATCCAACCCATTGGATTAACTCATACTATTTGGCTCCTGTGAAAGAGTTTGACACTTAACTCCAAAACCAGTTCCATTGTGTTTCATAGGATTTGATAATCGATCGACTTCCTTTCACTCGCCATCATTGAGGACCTTCTCAAATGCCCATCAACACTAGTTGCATAGCATGTTAATCATTTAAGACATGGTAGCTCTTTCTTCCAGTCGGTAATGTTTTAAAATGCATAGAAAATACCCTCCTCCCAGATGGGCACACATATACATTCAAACGATCAACCGAGATGAATGGCATGTAGCATTCACACTACGCAATTATTTGTCCAATTATATAGTATATCATCAAAATTCAACCTATTAGAGAATCAATTTTATGCAAATTAAGAAACTCCACATAAAAATAAAGTTGGAAGTGCATTGCAGTATTTATTATAATTTCTACATTTAATGGGTAATTACTTTTAGATAAGAACAGAAATACCAAACTAAATACTACACACTATCCATAATTCTATCCAAAAATATATCAAAAAATAAGTACAATGTGAGAAATGAATGAAGGTTATTATATATTTTAAATAAAACATAAATCACCTAATAATGTGATGGAAAATGATTTCTTTTGAACAAAAGTGATCCAGGTGGATATCGATGGTCACCCACCTTTTCCAACTCACTCAAAACAGTTTTCTCGCAATTTTTGCAATTTACTATTTTTAGCAGTTTTTAACTTCCTAGGCCATTTTGAGGGCCTAAATGAAGGCTTTCCAGGATCGAGCTTCCCAATGATAGTTGAAGCCTCTGATTGAGACCCCAAAATCAATCTCCTCAATGATACCTTTCAAACTGGCTATTGTGCGCCTAAAAAAAGGATCATATGCAAAAGTTACGACCCCAAGAAGTTGATGTAATAACTTACCCAAATGCGGCCCACATGACTTTTAGCACTTCATATCCTAGGGTTAGGTTTTTGGATGTCTAAGATTTTTGACATTCCTGTTTATTGTAAAAAGGCTTTCAGATCCTCATTGTAATCATCTTCTTGTGAATCATTGCATTCATCACATCTTTTCTCAGAGATGACCTGCCAGCATTCCAACAAACTTGTTTTCCGCTGCATTTTATAGTTTCAACTTATTACCTTATTGAATAGAAAATTAGATTTACTATATCTATGTTATTATGTGTTAAACATCTTTTAATAATCTGTATTCATTTTGTTCTTCTCATAAAATCCAGATAAAAAGTGTACAAAAGAGTTGATAAAATCTGATTCATTTATCTACCAAAGTAAGAAAATATAAAATAAAGACACTCCAAGGAGTCCAATTCATTAAAAAAAATTGGTATCAAGGTGGCCCTGTATGATATTACAAACTTTGATCATTAGTTCAAAATCTACCTCTTCCTTAATCTATTTAGAATGTTAACTCAATGCTCTTCAACAAGTCTTGTGTTTTATTTCGAGTAAAATTAAAATAATTTCAGAAAACGAAAGGTACAGTAATCACATTTTATTAGATACACCAAAATAAAAACAACTAGAAGTGGCAAACTAAAAAGAATAAATATTAGTTTATTTTTTAATAAAAAAAACATAATAAAGTTACTTATTACAAACATTTTGGGCAAAAAGTATGTAATACTTCATACTTCAACATCCATAGCTCGTTACTTTAGACTTCAACATCCATATCTCCTTTCAAAGAGCACTGAATTCTTCACGATGCATTAGAAAATGGCAAATGGATTTATTTTGAATAGAATGTAGAGGTAAAGAACCCAAACTTACAACACACATCATTTGTCATAATTCAAATAAAAAGTGGGAATAATGTCTCTTTCACCCAATTATCAACAACCACATAGCCACCCATGTTCAAATAAGAAAACATAGTTACTCAACCATATTTTCCAATTGTTATCTCTGTTGAGTATATCAATGATAGAAATATTTTTCTTTTGTTACAAAATTGTTTCAATTGTTATCTCTGCTGAGTATATCGATGATAGAAATATTTTTCTTTTGTTACAAAATTGTTTAAGCTAAATAACTTATTGTTGGGGTTAAATACTTTAGACTTCAAAATCCATAGCTCCTTACTTCATATTTCAACATCCATATCTCCTTTGAAAGAGCACTAAATTCTTTAGAAAATGGCTCATACATTTATTTTGAATATAATGTAGAGGTACGAAACTCAAGCTTACAACACTCGTCATTTGTCATAATTTAAATAAAAATGTGTATTCTGGAAAATGGGAATAATGTCTCTTTCACCCAATCATCGGAAACCACATAGCCACCCATTTGTCAAGTTCAAAGGAGAAAAGCAAAGTTATTCAACCATACTTTCCAATTGCTATCTCGGCTGAGTATATCAACGATAGAAGTATTTTTCTTTTGTTACAAAATTGTTTAAGCTAAATAAATTTTTGTTTCATACCCATGGTAGCCACTAACAAGATACATTTCTTGAGCACCAATAACAATGGTGGTGAGCACAAATTCATTGTTGGAGTATGTGATTCATTGCTGGAATATGTAGAGTATGTATACAAATTGTGGAATATTACTGAAAAATGTGTAACGAAAACACATGTGTACAACATTGGATAGAGATTACAAGAAGTATCATTAACATTTAGAAACTCAAGCAATCAACTAGAACCAGATACAAATTATGTAGGTAGGGACTAGATGTTGTGCAACTATTTCTCTTGTTTATAGAGATGTGAAGGTAAACACGAAAACGTTCACTTATAAACTTCAATGATAACCATTTTATATAACTCTCTCACATTCACATTATCTTATTAGTACCCAACACATCATTAATCCCTCCAATGTTTCATGGAAATAAAATAAAGTCTACTTCAAATTACTTCCACCACATTTATATAAAATTATATATATAAAAAATACAAGTTTCTAATGTTTTATTAAAATCGTTATTAATTTAATGTTTTGTATTTGTTTTAAAAAATACTCAATTATTTTAAGGATGTAGTTATTGATTATTCTCACATTAAAGTAAGGTTTAATTTATTAGATTTCAATTATTGTGACATTTAAATCGTTATTAATTTAATGTTTTGTATTTGTTTTAAAAAATACTCAATTATTTTAAGGATGTAGTTATTGATTATTCTCACATTAAAGTAAGGTTTAATTTATTAGATTTCAATTATTGTGTTTGTCTATTTTATAAAATAAAATTKCACAAACATGAATATCATATACCAATTTGACTTTTCATTTAATGAAGGTACATTAATTGAGATAAAACATGTATATCAATTTCCACAACCATGTTGAGCATTTTCCTATTAAGAGTAAAATTCCATGACATTTTTTTCAATGATAAAACTATAATCAAATCATCTGAATCTAGATTTAATGGACTCATAAACATAAACACTAAAACTTTCAATTCCAACTTTTTTACTAATTGACAATCTCATCTATTATCTCCTCACTAATTGTCATGGGTTGTGTGTCTTCCTCACTGAACTAGAGGTTCAAATTAGACATGCTCTGCCACCCGCATTCCTTAGTACAATGCAAAATGCTTCCACTCATATTCTTATGCCGATGAAAGGTGTGTTAGGGACTTGAAACCTATTATATGTCTTTACAACCCATGCTACCTTTTTCTTTACTATGATACTTAACTAAGAGTTATTTATGTACTTTATTAAATGGTAAATAAGAAGGCGCATGGATATCTAAAGAATAATAAAGATAAATAAGAAGATTATATTTCCGTAATGGCTTTACTAAAATTAGATTTCATGCACCAGGATTTGCTACAACAAAACCAATGATTCAACATCACCATAGAAGAATCAACAATACTTACAAGGTTCATGCAATTTTCCCACTTCAGAAAAAAAAATAACTTCAGGGAACACCATCTCTGTCTACTTTAAATTATCAACAACACCACCATTTACCAATATCCCAAGCTTGTCAAATTGAGTGAGAGGTCGTCGATGGGGAAAATGAACCCACAACTACTGATAGTGAAATTCCACTACTTTAATCATTTGTCTCACATGTAAAATACTTACCTTATCATTGGCCGTTGGAGAATCCTTTCCTTATCCTCTATTATCGCCAACATCCCAAGCTTATCAAATTGATGAGAGGTTATCGATCGGAAAATGGGCCCACAACTACTGATAGTGAAATTCCGATTTGTCTCATATTTAAAATACTTACCTTATCATTGGCCATTGCAAGATCCCTTCCTTATCCTTGACTACTGAAAACACACAAGTTGTTGGGTTACATGTCATAGACAGTGAAGCTTGGTTGACAAGATACACATTCTTCTTCTTTTTTTAATTAAGATATAGTAATAACTCGTACCCATCAACTGAGAGTACTATGAGCTACCCTTATTTCTATCAGAAATGATTAACGGGAATTGCATTACTTAGTCAATTCCCTACGTCAATGCCAGGCCTTGTGTGAATCAATATTTTAAACCTCACTGAGTAGTAGCTCATAGAGTGTGATCACATGGATTACATAATTTTTATTTGCAAATTCGTTTCATGTCTAGTATTTTGAATCCATTTTATATCCACGTTCTATAATGCAATCCCATTATGTTCTAGCAACGTGATGTTTGAGTGAATACGCAATTGTTTCCACGTGGAGTTAATGATAAATTCATATAATTACCTAATTGAATATGCATGCATAGAGGAAGTGAAAGAAATATCCATACACTAAGGCCCTAGGAAATTGGTAATTGAACATTTATTTGGCCACTATAAAATTTATAAATTTCACTACTATTTATCTTAATGAAAAGAAAATCAGAGGCAAGCTTGTGAGGCATGAATCTTTTGCTAGAATGTATATTTTTATCTTCACATTTGAATTATGTTATATAACCATGATAATGTGTAACTTCTCTATCAGTTTCGCATCCTTTCACACATAATTGTGGATATCAGATACATTCTCTACCAAAATAAAAAATAAAAAATTGAATGAAATGAAACGTAAATCATGTCTATAAAAGAAATTAGTGGTAGCAGTGGGTTTATAGAACTCACTCATAATTACATATTCCCTTTGAGAGGGTAACAATGCAAGATCTCGACATCCAAAGTGCACCTTGTTTCATTGGAATAAAAGTGTCTTTCGCACATACATATATCCAAAAAACTCATGCAAGAAGTATATATACAATATAAACGTTATATGAAATTGCATGTGTACATCCTTAAGAATTGACTTTCATGGTTACTTTACTCAAGAAACAATAGTAGCAGTACTCACCTCCTCAAATTCAACACCATGTTTCTTAGGATATAATCTTCATAAGCATGATGGAAATCATCTGACACTTCAAATGAAATTGAAATGGTTTGAGATTGATATCCAATATAAAGCTCGGGAAATTGATATATAGAGTTGAATCTTAGGGCTCCTTGGTTATCCTGCTATGGGACAAGGTCATGCGATGTGACAAGACATGTATAATTGTGCAAAGATCCACATTCTAGGCCTTGCTCAACATAATGCAATTCAATTTGATCTACAACCATAGTGTTTTGGGAAAATGGAAAGAACTGAAAGCAATAATGAAACATCTTGTTTTATGTTCTTTCAATACCGACATGTTGAGGCATTTAGTATTTCCACATAATGCTAGAATTTATGCAGCGATGTTTTGTGGTGAAAATTATTGCTTGATTTTCCTTCAACCCAACACTTTTATAATTTTTTTACTTAAAAAATAACGAGTGCTTACATTCAAAGTTATTTCTAGTGTGAAAAGTGTTTTTTCATGTATGCTCAATTATGATATTACACTTAGGGTTTTTTCCAATATAAATAACAAGTTATTAGATTTTGATTTATTTCTAAGGTGAAATGCATTGTGTCATGTGTGTTCAATTCTAACATCAGTTGAGAGTGTTTTTCCATTACGAATGGCATGTGTTATGTGATTTCAATCCTAAGACGATAAGGGTAATTACCTTTCTAAATAACGTGTAACTACACTTTAAAGTATGAAAAAGGATGTGATTGTAACATGTTGGGCTCATAGTACAAAACAACCGTTGCAGTGTAACATGTGGTTGCATAATTTATTTCTAACACTATTCATTTTTTTCTTAGTAGAAAACTGAATTTAGACTAAGAGGAGTATTGGATATAGATTCACACTTAAATATTTTTATTCATAAAAAAGGAAAAGTTGGATGAAGTGAAGTTCTACGAAGAGACACAACACATCAACTTATTTGATCTTTGTCTATAGATATCATTCATCATATTACATAATTGTATAAAGAGTTAGGTAACATCTTTGTCAATGTTGAGAGAAATTGACAACCAAGACTAGGATTGCTAAAATTGAAATCATCTTTGTCTATAGATATCATTCATCCAATTACCTAATTGTAAAAAGAGTCATGTAACATCCTTGTCAATGCTGGGAAAAGTTGACAACCAAGACTAGGATTGCTAAAATTGAAATCATAAGTGGATTAGTTTGTTCCTCTCCTATTTTTTTTCCATTCCTTCCTTGGCCTTAATTCATATCTGAATTCATAAGGCATAAGGCATGCATCTTGTAGAAAAGTCTTATTTTCATTATGTGACTTGTTGCTCTCTTGTTTGGTTGAAAATTGCAATATTATTGGTGCTCCATTTACCATTAGAGGTAATATTTTCTCAACCATTTAGTTTCAATCCCAATAGACACATGATTGTGTTTCAATAATTTGCATACACAATATCTTTTTAATTCACAAAGAAATTTGTAATTCTTATCTTGTTGCATGGAATTGGGTTGTCATTTTGGACACCACATTGCATCCACTATCCTTGCAATAAGTTAGAACATGACTCCAAACCCATTTCACCTCAAACAATTTATTGCCTCCTTTTTAAAATCAATTGGTATAATTGAGAATGTCTAAAGTTGTAGCCCAGAAAAAATCTATATTGGCATGCCCCTGGGAGAAACTATTTAATCTTAGCATTGTTCATTATAAGGAAACGTTTTATAGAACTTTCAATCCAAAATATAAATGGCCTTTGTGTGCATGCCATATTGTACTCATAACCTATAGTAATGACTAAAATGCATGCAATCATATTTATAGTACTGAGGTCAACCTCATTTAGAAATGGAACCAAATGGTTCAATCAGAGATTAAATGATTTGAAATCTAGGTGAGTTGTATTTGATACATTAACTATTTGAAATAGTAATATGCACTGTAATATGTTTTGTTGTTTTATGTTTTGATTAGAACTTAAAATATTAAGATATATGATTATTTGCATGTCTAGCTTTTTGAAATGTAGTTATAGTGGGTGGTTGAATTCCTTAAATACTTAATATAATTTGCATATTAATAATGAACATCTTAATTTTTCTATTTGAAATAGAAATTATAATAAATTCATTTGGAAATGAGATTTATCCATACATTCTCTATATGGTAAGAGCATGATTAGTAGATTATAAATAATTTTACATGCATTCCATTAAATCTAAGTAGGAACTAGTTGTTATACACCTTACCTTACTTATGTGATGTTGAAGAATCAATTTTTTATAATAAATGGAGTTTTTATGTAACACCCTTACATACTAAGTCATTATCAATATCAATGTTAACATATTCAATTCTTAAATTATAAGATGTACAAATATTTTTTAAGACTTTTAGATTTATTATTATTATTATTATTATTATTATATATATATATATATATATATATATATATATACCTAAGGATTTCAATCCTAGAGCTAAGTGGAATCATGCCATCTTGGTATTATATATATATACCTAAGGATTTCAATGCTAGAGCTAAGTGGAATCATGACATCTTGGATTTCTTTGTTTTGGATTGGTTGAAGGATGTCTTTGTTGCAAGGTATCACTTCCTCCCCCGTCACTATGCTTATTAAAGGTGGTTGGATCGTAACATGAGTATTTTCCAAGAGAAACAAATCCCGATGAATGTGATTGTCGGTCTGATAGAAAACAATGACTCTAGAATTTAAATGCGATTATAAATACAAAAAACAAAGGGTTCTCATTATTTCAATGCTATATTTCAATACCCTGTGCACGTTTTTTGATGGTTCCATCCAAGGTCACCATCTAATATGTGGAGTGGGGGTTGTCCTTCTTATTTCCTAACCTCACTCCTTCAATATTGATTACACTCTAGGTATGTGATTCAATATAAAGGAAAAGTTATCAAACAAGTATGTTATTCTATAATTTTCTAATCCCCACAGACTCAAACAAATTTTCTTGCTAAGTGAATATGAAGTAGTTATCAACAAGGCTAACCAAAAATATTCATTGGGAATAGTGTGTCTACAATCACTTAGTCCCTTGGTTCAGTTGGTTCAGGATTTCATTCACTCACATATATCGCGAGCTCTACTAGAACATAGATCAACTATCAAAGGAAGCATTAGGATCAACTATCAAACGAAGCGTTAGAATGTCACGAAGCATCCTTCTATCTTCAAGAACTCCTTGACGGGGATGAGACGAAAAACATGGAATTTATTTTTTAATTGACATTAATGCATTTCTAGATATTATGCTTGTAGTAAAGACTCTTAGTACAATTTTCATTTTTGAGGATGCAAAATGATGGACATGAATTCTTGAGAGCTTACAAAACCCAAATATATAAGTTTTTGTATTCAATATATATATATATATATATATATATATATATATATATATAATAAAAAGAGGATTCCAAATAGGTTTTCTTAGTAAATAGGGAATTTTCTTGAAAACCCAAAAGATGACTAATAAGAAGAACCTCTCCATTAATAAGCAGAGAAACCTATCTACTACAAATGATGAGTTGATGAACCATTCTTTTCATCTGGCTTGGCTTTACTATACTTCAACAACCTATTTGTATTATTCATTTCATCAACGCCACATCCATCATCATCCATGTCATTCATCATCACCACATCCATGTTAGTTAACCCAATAGCATACATGGGATGTAGAGTTAATAATGAGAAACACTAAGTTTGCAATTGTGATAAACACTAAGTTGTGTAATTAGCTTACATGGAATAAAGTTGTAAGTGATTTCCAAATTAATGAGAATGTGATAACTCTCTACACCTCCCTCAACCTTATACGAAAGTGATAACTCTCTACGCCTCCCTCAACCTTATACTTATTATTTTAACCTTATACGAAAGTGATAACTCTCTACGCCTCCCTCAACCTTATACTTATTATTTTAGTTGATTACGTTTTTGTTTTTGTGTTGACAAAAAATCTACCAACATCAATATTTTAATAAAAAAATAATTATACATATTTAATAGATGGTTGAAATACACTAATCTCAAAATTTCAAGACGACCATCACAATTTCGAAAGCTTACTATAGTGTTTTCAAATTGATTCATTTCCTTCTCCATAATCAAACTATCGTCTCCACTCCACCCTTAGTCTCCCCCACCATGGCTTCATCCTTCACCCTCCCAAATATGTCGATTATAAGGGAGGGAGAAATCCCTTGACTACTATTAAGTGGCTCCTTCGGTTCAATTTGATGAAATAATCTTAATATAACATTATTATTTATTTCCTTTAGATAAGTCTATATATATATATATATATATATATATATATATATATAAATATAAATATAAAGGTGGGGA
>JASDQU010686340.1:50960-63525 GCA_032191745.1 Picea mariana | reverse complement strand
AATCTTTTACGTTACATAACGAAATGTTTTAACAATATATTCCATTATCAACTACTCTACACATAAAAAAAACTTATTAACTTTTTAAAATAATATTTTAATTATTTTATTTTAAAAATATACTCAAAGTAAGTTTTAACTAATTATTTTATTAACCAACAATAAGAACATGTTGTTTTAAATGGAACCATTTAAAAAGATAAAATATAGTATTTTCTATTGTAAACATATTATATTATCTCTCCCCAACTAATGAGCGAGGAGGTCAATTTTTGAAAGTTCAACAGCTTCTCTTAGATACAAAGGCTTCACAACGATGAGGAATTAGATCTAAATAGAGTGTATAAGTACAATTTTCAGGAAATATCTCCAGTAAACAAAATAGTTTTAAAGAAATTAATAATAGTATCATTGCAGATAAGCACTGGATTGATTTAAATAGAGTGCTAAAGTGAGGCAATGGCATATCTTACAAAGACTATTTATAATACCATGTTAAAGACATAAAATCTAAAGAAAAAAACACCTATCATACAGAGAAAATCAACCAACTTTCACATAAATGGTTTAAACATCATATAGATAAAACCAACCGACTTTCACAGAAATTTGACATTTGACATGATGAAAACTTCATATCAACTTTATATAAGATAATGTACTTACTAAATACTCAATTAAAATAAAAAAATACTCACTAAATTCTCAATTAAAATAAATCTCCACTGTTTATTTTATATTATTTGGGCATCCTTCAGTCAACGAGCCACAATCAGCAAAGACAACTGATCTACTTTGCTTTGCTGAGATTTCCCAAACACAAAATCGATTTAAGTTAGGGAACAGTGAACAATAGCTAAACCTGAAGGAAGAGCGATATATCTTGACACGCCACAATCCTAAGAGGCCCTATTTCTACTTATAATTGATTAAGAGTAGATCTTCAATATGCCTTCTGACCTTCATAATTGCCAGGGGGATAGTAGTTGCACGTCATGAAAGTGTCACCGGTCTCGCAGATGACCCTTGCGCAGCCGACTCTCCGAGAATTCCTCCACACTATCTGAGAGTAGTGTCCGCAGGTGTCATTATGGTGGCACATACGACTATTATAGTTGAAGGAACTGTACTCGCTGATCCATAAGGCGGCTGCATCCTTTGGCTGCCAGCGACTTCCACCACCCCAGAAGAGATTTTCGCCATATGGCCCATTCGAGTGCTTCAAGGTGCAGTCAGCTTTTCTTTGATTGGCATATGCCTCTGCGTAGCTGGCAACTCCGTCATCCCACAAAAGAGGAGGAGCCCCAACTTTGGCTCTTGCGTCGTTTTGGGGTCCAACGAATTCGGACACCAACTCTTGATCAGCTGCAGCCACAAGAACTGTTCTGAGCACCACACAGAACAACACATTAAAGCAAAGGATCAGTTGAAAGTGGAGAAACATTGTCATCTTCATTGTCTCCCGATCACTCCTCCTGTTCACTCCACTTTCTACAATCCTTGATGGCCGTGCTATTCTCCTCCTCGATTTATAGGATGAGAGTTGAACAAGATGGCGTTCCCAATCAACTTTCGAAACTGAATCAAAACTGAATAGAAACTAAATAAGCAACTTTCCAATTAAATCGGCCTCTTATAATTGTTCCTTCTTTTCATTCTTCTCTTCGTTTAGCCCTCTTCATTTAATGTAATACAACTTAACAAGGCAAATATCCTACCGTAATGGCAGATTCCGGCTGGGTGTCTTATAGGTTATGATTTTGTTCTTATATTATAGCCGCAGATCCCTATATATTAGATTTTGTTCCTATCCCTACATGTTTATGTCAGGATTTTGCAGTACTATTCCTATGAAATAACCTCTCTACATTGAGATAAGCCTAAAGTTTGTTCATTAAAACCTCTTTGCACTACTTAAAATTAAATATAATTAATATATATAAATAAAATCAATCAACCCCACATACAAAATCAATAAATCAGGCTTGTTTATTTGAGAGCTATTGCATAACGTATATCAATCAATCAGGCTTGTTTACAAAAGAGCGTGTATTAAATTATGACCCGAACTTGAAATATCATCTATGATTTTATCCATCTCAATCATGTGAATAACACCATCTAGCAACCTTTTAACACAATTACATTTCAATAATAATTATGTTAGGATACCATGCACAAAGTACAATCATTTTATAAATATATATTTTTAAAAATTAGGATACTTACATCCACATCATTTACAGTGCTATACATTGGAAGATAATGGATCCCCCATGTATCCCTTAGTAATGATGACACGAATAAACAAAGTTCATTTTAAGCACTCAAGCTACTATACATTGGAAGATAATGGATCCCCCATGTATCCCTTAGCAATGATGACACGAATTAACAAAGTTCATGTTAAGCACTCAAGCTAGATTCCAGTTTAAAAATTATTATCATAATTTATTGTACCTTTTATCTTTTAAAGAATTGAAATTTATATTTAATTTACATCTCATATATGTCTATATATATAATATATTAATTGAATTTTTGTCTCTATAAATATTATAATAATATTGGAGTTTAAAAACACTGAGAGCTGGTCAAAAGAGCTTAACTGCAATATTAGAGTCAAACAAGGTTGTCCTTTGTCCCCTACCCTTTTTGGCATATACATTGTTAAGTTAGAAGAATGTTTGGAAAAAGAAGGTTGTGTCGGCCCTACTCTCACTGGTATAGTCATCAATCTTGTTCTTTATGCCGATGATATCATTCTTATGGTAAGGAGTCCCCATGATCTTGAAAACCAACTAAGAATCCTCAAGGATTTTTGCTCCAATACGCGTATGATTGTTAATACTGATAAGACTAAGGTCATGATTATTAAATCCAATAAGATCCCTTATGATACCTTTGTATATGACAACACCAACTTGGAGCTAGTGACTTCATACAAATATCTTGGAATTGATATTCACCACAAGCTCAATTGGAATTATAGCATTGAGAAAAGGATTATTGGGGGATCGAAAGCTTATTATGGGCTTGAAAACAATTGTAAATCAACTGATCTGTTGAGTTGGGATAAGAAGAAACTCATCTTTGAGACTCTTGTTACACATGTTATTCTTTATGGATGTGAAGTCTGGGGCTATAGTATCTTTCGTGAATCCTGGAGAAAGATAGAGCAAATACAAAAGAATTTTATAACCTATAATCTCAAAATTAAAGGAAATACGCCCTATCCCATCCTCCTCGTAGAAACAAGCCTCTCCCCCATTGAGAGCATGGCTATGACTAGACACCTAATGTATAAGAACAAGTTAAACAACATGGAAGACAAGAGGCTACCTAAACTTGCTTCTGTAACAACCCTAGTTGAATATATACTTAGGGATTATTAAGTAAAAATTTATTAGGTAATTAATTTTTCCTAACATGTTATTAACTAAACAAAGATTGGTATAATGATATTAATTAATTAATGGTTATAATTTTGATTAATTAATTAATTAATTAACTGCCTATTACATTCAATGACATGGGTATTAAATTTAAAAGGGTTAATAAATGTAATTGTTTAAATTAAAGGATTACGTATACGGAGGGAATAAGTAGCATTAATAATCGGATAAGGAGCATTAATAATAGGATAAAACATTAATAATCGGATAAGGAGCATTAATAATCAGATAAGACAATGAATTTGGGGATAAGGAAAGGGGAAGGAGGCATATGAGGGGAGGGGGATTACGGAAGGAGGGGGATCATTTTTTGGAGGGTTCTTTTGGATTTGAGCAGGGGAGTTTTAGTTCGGTAGTCGGGAAGGATTAGTACAGGGGACACCGATTTGCTGGGGATTTTGGGCACGAGGGCCAGGATATCCATATGGTATCCTGGAGCTAGGAAGCTGTCCTAGTTGGCAGGGTGGAAACACGGTTTGGGCAGAGTTGGTCCGTGGCTTCAAGATGGGCAAGGCAGCAGCAGGAAGGTTAACAAGACAGGCGGAAGCAGCAGGAAGGTCAACAAGACAAGCGAAAGGTTAGCATCAGACCAAGGTATTTTAATTTACGTATTTGTTTTATGCAATTTAAGGAATATGAAGGATTATAAGGTTGTTCGTAAGCTATTATGTTCAGTTCAATAAATTTCGGTTATATGCTGATTATGAAATAAAATAAAATGTTAGGTTAGCATTCCTTAAATTATTTTTTTTTTTGGGTTTTATAAGGCTTTGAGAAGCCGAACCCTACACATGGTATCAGAGATTCAGCTTGAAGCACTGGGGTCTTAAGGGCCAAGTTCCCAGCTCCAACTCCAGCTCCGCCTAACCTGCAAACCAAGCACATAAATTTTAACACAAATATAAATATAAATGATATACATATGGAAAATGTAAAGGAAGCAGAGGCCTTACACCATAGAAAATATCACAATAAAAACAAAACTTTAAAGGCCAAAGACAAAACTAGGCTACAGTATAGTACTAGGACCTGCTAATTTTCTTTAAGATTTTTTTTTTACCACTAAGAGGTTTAATCTCTTGGTTTTATTTTTGAAATGATTCAAACATATGAAAAATGTAATTTCCTTTCATTTCAAATAGAAATTATGATTTTTCTAAGAAAATGAATATCTACATCGTCTATTATACATTAATGGAAAATCATTTTTGGAACAAAAAAAAATAGTATATGGTGCCAAATATAATATAACTGTGTCCTTCTATAAATTACTTCTTGATCATAGCTTGGAAGACGTACATCAATGAAACCCCATATAATCAGTTAAAAGACCACATAAACATTACGAGGGGTTTTACTTAGCATAAGTTGCCAAACTTCACTTAGCGACCTAAAAAGCATTTTCTACTGCACAAAATCTTCAAGAGTTATTTTCTCTGTGCCAGGACCTTGCCGAAAACCTAGCACTTATGCCAAGCCTGGGAGTCAATGCGTTTACAAAATAATAAATAAATATAAAAAAAAAATCAGTATTGGCTGAGGGCCAATCTCTAATTAATCCCATCAGGCACTGAGGTCAAAGTCTAGAGCCAAGTACCTGCCATCAACACACAAGTCGAGACCAAGCACCCAAGCGACATTGAAGAGGAGCCCACAAGGGACTTACAGGCTGCTTATCGCATCACTTTCCAATTGAGGTTTTCTTGAAACGAAACAGAAACGAGAGAGTTCTGTGGCATGTATTTAGCCAAATTTTTTTTTTAATAGAATGTTTATGTTAGAACTCAGAAAAAGTATTCTATATGATACTAGCCCCCCCAAAAAAAAGAATGAGCAACAACACAAGCAGGAAATGTGTCACAGGAGAGAGATGAGATAACCTAACTTAATGGGAAAGGCAATAAGAGCAAAAAAAACTAAGAGTTAGAGATCCTCACCTTCAAAGCAATTCCTGTGGTGAACTTCATCATTATAGATGCAATTACCCTCATAATAATATTTAGACGTGGTAATAGAATAACAGTAACATATTCCTCCCTGGATTTTTTTTTTTTTTTCTTCTAAAATGGAGATACGGGAGGAGCCCATGAGGCGGATCCACTATGCTCTACGTGTCCAATGGTCAACAACACCATGCAAACTCAGAACTTCCCCAAATCGACCCATAACATGCCAAGTGTCACGTCTCAGGCACAGTAGACCGACATGCTATCCAAACTGACACCTATACACAATACACAACACAAATTCGACGCTCAATCTGCTCCCTTGCAAGCCATCGTCGTTTCCAATCACTTTGGCTTCACCTTTATTGCGCATCCACAGGGATTATGTGTTCTGAAGACTGCATAACTTTTACAGTTGGCAAAGGACCTGAAAAAAAAAAACAATCAGCAGAAAGAATCAACGATTCAGGAGTTGAGCATTGTAGATGTCTCACTTGATGGTATTCGCATTCTGGCCTTGTTAGGCGATGGTCTAATCCTAGTCGTATCCATGGAAGGATGGGTTCATTTCTTTAATGTTCCTGACCTAGTTCACAAGGTTGATGTGAAGCCATTTTAGTCACAGTTGGTCTTTACACGACCATCACCATGCCACACTAAATGCAGCCAAGGAGAGAGAGCTCACGCGGCCTGCAAACACTACACAAAACAAACAAAAAAAATTATCAAAAAAAAAATAATAATTAATAAAACCAAACAAAAAAAAACCCCAATAGCCAACGCATAGCACCGAGACCTCCCCTATCACAGAGTTGATGGACAAACGCTGCAAACACTGAGAAAATTTAACAAAATATTCATATCAAATCGCAGTGTTGTTATGCCAAAAGAAATACCAACCCTACACATAACGCCATGAGAAATAGCCCGCAGCCATTACCAGAGCTCCAACCATTTCCAGATCTTCGTCGTAGTTGCAGAGCAGGAGAGGCTCAGGGTGCGTTCGCAATCACAAATGAAACAAGCTACAGGAAGATTAGGGTTATGGGTATTGAGATAAGTGCGTTTAGGGTTTAGGGCACGTGGGCCTCATGCGAGGACCCACGATGCCGTATGGAATTTTTTTTTTTATTTTACTTTTTTTTATCTTAAGTAATATTTATTTTATTTAATTTCATATTTTATTGATTTATTTAAATTAATTTTTAAAATTATTCTTAAATTTAAATTTCAATGGTTTAAATCGGTAATTTTTTTTATTAATTATTAACAAAAAATAATAATATAATATAAATACATATATTTAAATATATGCAACAAATTAAAACTAAGAATAGTAAATTAATTAAAAGTAATTATCATTAATTTATTTAAATTAAAATATTAGACAGTCCATGGGTTTTGAACCCATGACCACCCACCAAGCCCAAGCCTTAAGAAGAACACTAACACCAATGCACCCTCATAAGTCTTTACAAATAAATTCTTATATTTAATTATATTAATGGTAACATTGTAGGAATTAGAGTGGTATTATTATTAGGAATATACAGTATGAAGATTAAGACTAACTGGCTTATTACCTAATCTATTGATCCGGAGCCAGCTAACCGAGTTGAATCATAATTAGTGAATGCAACAGAAATCAAGGTAAAGGTTTATTTAGCGTTGTTGATCTTTGTATCCCAAGTATAAACTCCAATTGTCCAAGCGTCAGGCTCACGAGACCATGCACACAACTCATTGAGCCAAGCGACAAGTCCCTCCACTCCATTCCACCAGTCAAAGTCAACGCTAAATCTCAATGCAGCAATCGACAACGCCAACACTACGCGCCAGAGAAAAATTCACAAGTCAAGCATTGGAGGATATTTAGTTGTAAGCGAAAAGTTAAAAAGGACTTAGACTAGAACGGGTGGGGAGGAGGCGAAATATGCACTAGGAGAGTAAGCATAGGAATTGGCGAGTATGGTGCAAGGCTAGCGTAGCTACAGGGCAAGGGAACCAACAGTTTTTTTTAGGGGCGAAGAAGTCAAGCTTAGAGGCTTAATCCTAACCCTAACCTAGCCAATCCCCTAAAGGAGTAATGTCTGTTTACAGACAAGTAAAGAAAAATTACGCCTAACCCTATTTCTAGTTTAAGTAGCACCAATTTGAAACGTCCTTGAACTCACCCTGACAACTTTGGTTAATGCAGGTTAAAGCATACAGGATGGTCAGGACTCGAGGGAGTTGAGGCAGGGGAGCGTCTTCGCAAGCACCGCCAACACCACCAGTGCCACCACCACCATTGCCCGAACTAGCTCTCATACTGCGCTCGTTGGAAGCCATTAATGAGACTTTAAAGGGGTGACAACCAGTAGGGACTGAAGTGGAACCCCCACCATCTGGAATGGGTAATCCAGAAGCATCAAGGGATTTAGGGGGAGGAACTCCACCCAAAGACATCATGCGAGAATTGCAGAAGATCAAACTTCCGTAGTTTGCCGGGGGTCACGCCAGTGAACGCCCGGAAGCATGGTTGGAAGTCATGACAAGGTGTTTTTCCTTAAGGGACTATGCGTCCAACTCAAAGGCAAAGATCGCAATTTTTCAGTTAAGAGACAGCGCCTTGAACTGGTGGGCCAACCTGGAAAGACAACTACACCATACCCCAGACACGGTATCTTGGGTACTTTTCAAGGAGAGGTTCCGAAGGAAATATCTACCAACATACTACGAGGAACAACAGGTAGGGGAATTTCATGCCTTAGTACAGGGAAACAAAACTGTAGAAGAATATGAGATCATATTTATGGAGCTCGTCAAATATGTTTTGTATATGGATAATGACCAACGACAGGCAAAGCGCTTCGTCTATGGATTGAACCCTAAGATAAGAGCTATGGTGCGGATGTGGAAATTTTCTTCAGTAGCAGAAGCGATGGAAAATGAGCGTTATGCAGAGGAACACATGAACTTAACCGGGGGTACAAGACCGACATTTCCACATCGTCCTGGATTCATAGGAAAGACCCCGAGGATATTTCCTAGGGGAGTGGGCTCAAGGTCACCGCCATATCGTAAAAGATTTGCGCCAAGGATAGTAGCCGTAGGGATTTCAATGGCAGTGAGTGCAGCATCTCGTTCATATCCAACAACTCAGATAGGTCCATGACCATCTCAGGGAACAACTAGTAGGGGCAGGGGTTCCAGGGGAAGGAACTCATTTCAGAGACAGTCACATAATAGTGCACAGGTTCAATCTCGTGTTACCCGTTGGGGGTGTGGAGGACCCCATTACCAGCGTTACTGCCCAGAGTTACAATCTGGGTTTGTGCATAGAGAAGGAAAGGCACCTATGGGGAGTTCAAGTAGCAGCCACCAAATTTACGCAGCGGTTAATAACCGCCAGGCCGAACATCAATCCACGGTGGTGGAGTCATTAGTTACACTAAATCATATCAATGTTAAGATTTTATTTGACTCTAGTGCGACAGATAGTTTCATTTAACCATATGAATTAGAAAAGAGTGGGTTGGCATCCTGCGAGCACGATGACTTTAAACAAGTCGAGATGGATTTGGGGGAAAAACAAGCGGTAGGACCTAGTGTCGATAATTGTATAGTAGACCTGGGAGTGTGTACTACCAGGTTGAAGGTATACGTCACTGCACTCGGGGCATATGACCTAATCATTGGAATGGATTGGTTAGCATATCACCGAGCCATGGTAGATTGTTTCGCAAAGAGGGTGCTTTGTGTCGATGACGAAGGAAGGCCAATAGAGATCTAGGGTGTACAGAGAAAAGTGTCATTACGCTTTATATCAACTATGAAGGTTAAGCAATGCTTGAGACAAGGGTGTCGATTGTATGTAGTGGAAGCAGTGAATGAAAGGAAGGGACCCTCCTTGGATCAGTACTCGGTATTGTTAGAATTTAAGGATGTTTTTCTGAACGAGTTACCAGGGTTACCTCCTGAGAGGGAGATTGATTTTACTATTGAGCTAAAACCTAGTGCAAAACCAATCTCCAAGACTCTGTATCGGATGACAGCGCCGAAACTTTGTGAATTGCAAATGCAGTTGAAAGAGTTACTAGACTTAGGACTAATAAAGCCCAGTGTCTCACCATGGGACGCACCGGTAATTTTTGTAAAGAAGAACGATGGATCCTTACGACTGTGTATAGACTACAGGGACTTGAACCATGCTACAGTGAAAAATAGGTACCCAATGCCGCGAATAGATGACCTTTTCAATCAGATGAAAGGAGCAATGGTATTCTCAAAGATCGATTTGTGATCAGGGTATCATCAGTTAAGGATTAAGGAAGGTGATATCCCAAAAAATGCTTTTCGAACTCGGTTTGGACATTACAAGTTTGTTGTAGTACCTTTTGGATTGACCAATGCGCCAGCAGTATTCATGAGCCTCATGAACGGCGTATTCTGGAAGTACTTAGACCGTTTTGTACAAGCCTTTCTAGATGACATTCTCATCTATTCCAAGAATGAAATAGAACATGATGAACACTTACGAATAGTGTTGTCCTGCCTTAGAAAGAACAAATTGTATGGGAAGCCGTCAAAGTGTTCCTTCTTCCAGAAAGAGATTCACTATTTAGGTCATATCATTTCCGACGAAGGAATCTCTGTGGACCCAAAAAAAGCAAAGGCCATTATGGAGTGGCCAGTGCCGAAAAATGCCCATGAGGTGAGAAGCTTCATGGGGCTAGCAAGTTATTACTGGAGATTTGTGGAAGGATTCTCCAAAATAGCGAAACCCATCACCACCTTGCAGCATAAGGGGGTCAGGTATGAATGGACAGAAGAGTGTGATAGCGCATTCATTGAGCTTAAGATATTACTAACTAGTGCGCTAATTCTACGAGTGTCAGATATGGAAAAGGACTTCACAATCTGCACGAATTCCTCGAAGCAAGGGTTGGGGGATGTGCTAATGCAGGATGGAGGAGTGATAGCTTATGTGTCAAGGAAGTTGAAGAAACACGAAGAGTTATACGCTAGCTTTGAAAATTTGGAGGCACTATCTCATGGGGCGAAACTTTGAGCTCAAAACAGACCATCAAAGTTTAAAACATCTCTTCACTCAAAAAGATCTGAATGCCAGGCAAAGGCGATGGAGTGAGTTTATGAGTGAGTACGATTTTGGTATTTCGTACATCAAGGGAAAGGAAAATGTGGTCGCAGATGCCTTGAGTAGGAGACCATGTATCTTCTCCTTGGTAACCTTAAAGGTCAATCTGAGGGAACATGTGTTGGCACAACTCCAACGAGATAGTTGGTATTTAAAGGTTACTTCAAACCTCCAGAATGGGAGGCAGTTAGATCCAAAGTATGAAGGATATAGACTGGAAAAAGATGGACTATTAAGATATCGAGGAAGGATGTACATCCCTGAGAATGGGGATATTTGAAGCATCATACTAAAGGAATCCCATAGAGCACTTTATTGTGCGCATCCGGGTGTGAAGAAGATGTACGCAAATATAAGAAAACTCTTCTTCTGGGTAGGCATGAAGCGCGATGTAGTCCATTTCATCGCCAAGTGCTTGGAATGTCAACAAGTGAAAGCCTACCACAATCACCCGGCATGCCTCCTACAACCACATGATGTTCCTATGTCCAAATGGGAAGTCATTTCCATGGATTTTGTTGTGGGGTTGCTACTCACATCTCATAGACACAATGCCATTCTTGTGATAGTGGATAAGTTAACCAAGAGTGCTCATTTTATTCCGGTTAGAGACACTTACGATGTCACTGATGTGGCACGTGTGTTTGTAAGCGAGGTTATCCGTTTGCACAGGATACCTAAAAAGATCATTTCAGATAGGGACTCCAGATTCACTTCTAGGTTTTGGACAAGTTTACAGTTAGCGCTGGGGACTCAGTTTAACTTAAGCACAGCTTATCATCCTGAAACAGATGGGAAAACTGAGAGAGTAAATCAAGTCATGGAAGACATGCTTAGGATGTATGTAATGGATAATCAAACGCGATGGGAGAAGTAACTACCTTTGGTAGAGTTTGCCTACAATAACAGTTATCATAGCTCCATCAGAATGCCACCCTACAAAGATTTGTATGGGAGGTCATGCAGAACGCCATTGAGTTGGGATAGACTAGAAGACCGAGTAACAGTTGGGCCAGAATTGATTCAAGAGATGGAGGAATAGGTGATTCAGATTAGGCAAAGACTAAAGGAAGCACAGGATAGGCAGAAAATTTATGCAGATGCACATAGGACCGACCAAAGTTATGAAGTGGGAGACTAGGTTTTCATTCGTATCAGGCCTAATAAGAGTACCATACGATTTGGGAAGGGGACAAAGTTGTCACCTCGATTTATAGGACCATTCAGAATCCAAGAGAAAATTGGACCCGTTGCCTATCATCTCGTACTGCCACCCCACTTCCATAAAACTCATAATGTATTTCATGTATCTGTTTTACGTCATTATGTTGTTGATGAATCACATAAACTAAATTGGAAGGAATTGCAGGTATTGGACGTGGGAACCCTTACGGTAAAACCATTATGCATATTGGACCGTAGAGTCCGACAGCTTAGGAACTGTCTGGTAGACCAAGTTAAGGTCCAATGGGACAAGTATAGTSTAGGATCTGCTACTTGGGAAGACGYCGAGACACTACGGTGAGACTATCCCTCACTTTTTTGACCACCTCGAGAACATGTTTCTCGAAGGTTGGGTGCATGTAACACCACCTTTTTACTTAGACAACCAGGATTACTTGAGGCCTATATGCTTTATTTTTAGTCACAATGAAACTATTAAGTGATACACCTAAACTTTAAATGTATGAACTTTTATGTATGATTAAATGTTATTGATGATGATGTATGTAATGCGATCTATTATGTGAATGTAAATTTTATGAATGTTTAAATGTTATTGATGATGATGTATATGATGTGACATATTGTGAGAATGTGAATTTAATGATTGTTTAAATGTTATTATGATGATGTTGGATATGATGCAATCTATTTTGGGTAAATGATAATCTTATGAATGGGTGTCGAAATTGAATTATGGGATATTATGAGATCTATTTCTAACTGGAAAACTTTGATGTTAATTTATTGGTACAGGGATACCAAATTGAAATGATGATAGTATGCAATTACATGATGAT
>JASDQU010686340.1:8212-39740 GCA_032191745.1 Picea mariana | reverse complement strand
GCAGTATGAAAGGAAGTGTTATACCACCATTCTGCCAAGGGTAACCATTTGAACCATTGTGTTTGTTTATCAGAGACAAAGCAACGAAGGTATCCTTCCAGACATTTGTTCACTATTTCAGTTTGTCCATCAGATTGAGGATGATAGGATGAGCTATGAGCCAATTGAGTACCCAAACAAGAAAATAGTTCTCTCCAAAATTGTCCAGTGAAGATGGGATCTCTGTCACTTACAATAATCTTTGGGCTGCCATTTAGCTTTTGAACTGTCTCCATGAATGCGGTGGCAACTGTAATAGCTTTGAAGGGATGAGAGAGTGCACAAAAGTGTGCGTACTTGGTCAGTCTATCAACAATCACCGTGATGACACTCTTTCCTTCAGACTTTGGTAACCCTGTGATGAAATCCATGGAAACCTCCTCCCAGCTGTTACTTGGGATGGATAATGGTTGTAAAAGACCTGGGGTCTTAATTGTTTCCACCTTGTTTTGTTGGCAAACCAAAAATTCTGCCACAAACCTTTGAACATTAGTTTTAAGGCCATCCACAAAAAAATCCTTCTTGACTCTATGGTAGGTTTTCAAAAATCCTGAGTGCCCTCCTACTGGAGAGGTGTGCAATTCCAATAGAACCTTTTGTTTGAGTTGGGAGTTCTTACATAAATATAAGCGATCTTTGTACCATAGTGAATCATTTTTCCATGTAAATGTATCTGATGCACTGGAATCCTACTGCAACCTTTCGATGAGAGTCCACACTTTTTCGTCATTCTTCCATTCATCCCTTGCTTCTATTATCCAATCGGGTTGGATGATCGAGATAGCACAGAGAAAGGCCTCAACATCTTCATCCTTTCTTGAGAGTGCATCTTCCACAACATTTTTCTTCCCCTTTTTATAGACGATTTCAAAATCATAACCCAATATCTTGGTTACCCATTTTTGTTGTTCTTCTGAAGATAGTCTTTGTTCCAAGAAGTATTTAAGACTATCATGATCTGTTTTGACCTTGAAGTGCCTACCTATTAGGTAAGGACGCCATTTCTTCAATGCATGTAGTATTTCCATCATTTCTTTCTCATAAATGGGTTTGTGTAAAACCTTTCCCTTGAGTGATCTACTTTCAAAAGCCAGGGGCCTTTCTTCTTGCATTAGGACAACACCAATTCCATTTCTCGAGGCATCACATTCCACAATAAAAAATTTTGTGAAGTCTGGAGTGGTCAAGGCAAAAGCTTTACACATCATCTCTTTAAGTTGTTCAAAAGCTTTAGTTTCCTCTGGAGTCCATGAAAATTCATCCTTCTTAGTTAGTGTTATTAAAGGTGTTGCTATTCTTCCATAGTTCCGAACAAACTTGCGGTAGTAACCTGTCAAACCCAAAAATCCTCTAAGATTCTTTAATGTTTTGGGAATCGTCCAGTCCATCATGGCCTTAATCTTGTTAGGGTCTGAAACGTTACAGAAATTTTTTTATGGCGAAAATTCCTCAATGACTCAGTTCAGGATGATTCCAGAACCTTATCTTGTACAGGGTGTAACTCCGAAAGTATAAGGCCTCAGGAGCTTAATTTTGAACCCAACGTACCTTGATCCATCTACTAAATATCCTCCAAGCCGTTCCTTCTGAGATGTAGTAGCAAAACCCCAAACCTGGCTCCGATACCATATTTTAAGAACCAAATATCAATATAGCATAGAAAAACCTTAGAAAAAGTACTCAACGCCTTGAAAAAAAGATAATTTCAGATAATAAGACTCTTCGAGGGGGCAACCTCCTTTTACCCCACTTAAATGTTCAAGTACAATATGATTCAAAATGAAAATGTCTCCTTGGTATATATAGGAGACTAGGAGGTATAATTACAACTAATGGCTTAAAGCCGACATAAATAAAATAACATTACTAATCTAATATGCCCCAATTAAGGGGTAATGAGCCAATATTATGGCTTAACAACAAAAATCCTTTCCTACATTCTGAAGCAGCTACTATCAAGAGAATACTCTTTAGAGATGACTGATCAAAAGAGGAAAAATCCTTGCCTTGGCTGGCTCACGTTTTAAGAGCGACTTCCCTCTGATACACCCTGGCTAGAATATCTTCCATGAATTATGCATATGTGGTTATGAAGAAATATTCCATCATTAACAGTAATTAAGCCAACCTTAGGTAATATGAACCAATCAAGGGTGTCCATGCCTAGTGTGAGAGTTGTCCATGATGTCATCTAATATGAGGAAGTATGCTTGAAGCCATTCAATACATCAACCAAGCACACATCCAAGAAAGACTTCATCTTCTGATATTTCCTTTCGTGCTTTCAATAGCTTGTAGCTGTCTATTACAGACAGACTGTGGTTCAACTTTCTTCTAGGCACCGTGTAGTCCATCATCTTCTTGACCTATTGACAGGCATCTTTGGTGTAATAAAAGGAAGAATCTTTGAGAATTTGAGCCTTAAGCTCAAGATAAATTTCTTCAAACTTTGTTTTCACGTTGATGATGTCATTTGAAACCATGGATTTACAAACCCTAAGTTCATGGAGATCGCAGAAACAAATAAAAGAGAATTAAATGCCTTTTTCGTCTTGCCGATCATGAGTGACTCACATTTATGGGCAACAAAAATAACTGAGGTAATACGCTCATAACCTGTAGCAATATCGCACAACAAAAGGGTGCTTCTTTCTCATGCTTTCTTCCATTGAATATGGATACACTCGATCTACATATGGAGGATATGAAAATGACCCTTGTTAGAGATATTTCTTGTAAGGGAGTTAGAATGTAAAAGGATGGGTTAAAAACCCACTTGTCCTAAGTTTTGGGCGCAAGTGCGTCTGTATTAAGCAGGAACCATTTTTGAACGGCTGGAATTTGTGCGCGTAGATCAACAGCACATAGTGAATTCCGGACCACCCTTGTCTTTCGACCTTTAAGCGGGGGGGGGGGGAACCAGAATCGCGGGCGCAACTCTCCGACGGTTTAGATTAGCGTGCCCGGATCAACGACGATAAAGGCCATTCCGGACCCCCCTTGCCTTTCTACCTTTAAGAGGAGGGGGGGGGTCCGGAATCAGGGGTGCAACTTCCTGATGGCTGAGATTTCAACACCTAGATCAGTGGCACTCATGCACTCCTGCCATCCTCAGCTACTCTATGTTTAATCTTGCGTGGGCCCCTGTCCCGTCACGTCGCCTTCCAATCGCTTTCCTCCTGCTGCCATGTGTCATCCGTCTACCTCCCCTTCATGGTCCACGTGGTCTTCTTTCCTTCCCATCATCCACACACCATCCACCACGCGCCTTCTTCCCTCCATGTCAGCCTCCCGCTAAAAGATGTCCATCACACCTACTTCTCTGCCTCCTCTACCTAGCGTATTTTTCCATGTGTCTCTCCCAAAACCCTTCTCACGCCTTGCCACTTCTTTCGTGTCCTCACAATTTCGGCCCCTTCACTCCATTTCTATGCCCCCCACCTTCCGTGCCAGCTCCCCACACATATCCTTTGCGCCAGTCAAGCTATTCCAGGTGGCAGCACAAGAAGTATTCCAGATCCCGAGGTGCTGAGTTGGCCATATCGTCCTCGATCCCAAGAAAGCAGTTATTGAAGCGGTTGGTGGTGGTTAGATATCACCTCTGCCTTAATGGGAAAGCACGACCATGAATTTAAGGAACGTCAATTCACCATTGGAACTGTCAAAGAATTAAGATTGCGTCTGACATAAGTTGCACGACCTTTCATATGTTGACTATCAGGAGCCATGCAGACGCAAAGCTTTCAATGCAGTGCCTTGATTTCACTGTTGTTGTTGTTTTGAGTATATGAAGGCATTTTCGCCATTTTTGGTAGAGATCGATGGTTGAGATGAGCTCTCGGTTGTAAATCTTTAATGAAGCACTGATACTCTGGTTATGTATGCACTCTTGAGACTTCTTGCCTGATGAATTCCAGTTTCTTTTACATCTTTGTTACACTGTGTTAGAATTTCTCGGAATTGGAGGATCCAGTCGAGCTATAGCTGTTATAGGATGATGTTGGTAGGAACACTGTAGCAGTTATGATGTTTCTAGCCAGCTCTTGTGATTTTCTCAGCGCTGGGTGACTTGGAATTGGAGGATCCAGTCAAGCCCTCCTCGGTTTCTTGAGACCCTGAACCAAGCAGATCTTGCATTCAGTGTCTTTTTTCTGCAAATAGCCATAATC
The DNA here is from genome assembly GCA_032191745.1 of Picea mariana. Taxonomy (NCBI): domain Eukaryota; kingdom Viridiplantae; phylum Streptophyta; class Pinopsida; order Pinales; family Pinaceae; genus Picea; species Picea mariana. The sequence goes on along the minus strand of JASDQU010686340.1, from coordinate 35,532 downwards.
CTGTTGCCCAAAGCTGTTTGTTCATTTTCCTCACTAATTCTTCCACCTACTCACCCTTTTATCAACTTACTGGCTGGAGTTGGATCAAGACCTCCTTTGTCACCATATGTACCAGACTCAGTCCCTGAGTTAGAGTGATATCCCCTCGAGTTTTCCTCCATTTGATCACCCCTTTAAAACAAATCGTGACATTAAACTGATGGGCGTCGGGCTCTGCTCCTGCTAACAATCCAAGAGTGACTTCCGTCGCCAACATTTTTGGTGCCGCTGCCGGGGACGATGTTGAATATATTCCCTGGGATTGAATGACAAAGATCAACTGATTCTGAAGGTGCATCGAATATCATAACTTGAAGATTGCTACTGTGCACCTGGTGACTCCATTATGACGACTCCACTGGGAAGAACTTGCTCTATCAACTGTGGCTTCGAGAGGTAGACACACGAGGTCTAACTCACACTTGCCTTTAGCTACACCAGAAGCTGACGCGGAAGTAGTGCGCAGGAAAGGAAAGAGATATGCAAAAGAGGTTTCTGTCGATGAAACAGGTAATACACCCTCCCCTTCTGTGAGAACTCCATTTTCTTATTCACAGCTTCTTAGTCATCCTTCTTCCGAAGTTCCCCGTTCTCTAAATTTCGGGAGTGTTCCTGCTGAGTTTTCTCCTCCTGGTCTAGTATCAGAAAAAGAAATCCTTGTCACTCCCTCCTCCCTGAAGGTCTTGCCTCATCACGGACCTCTAGTTTCCGAAGGTTTCACCACCCCTCCTTTTGCTGTTACTGCTGCACAGAGAGAAAAATCTGCACACTTAGGTCCCTTGGCCTTCTCTCTGTTTTATCTGTTGTCTCCTCCAAGAATCTCTGTTCCGACATCTCCTGTCCATACTCCTTCCCCTCCGAGTTCTCCTCTACATAATATCCCTATGTCTAGTGTTAACCCCCCTCTGAATAGAATGGATGCCATAGTTTCTACCAGATATGATCCTTTGATTCTACCCCAGCCTTTGAACGCTCTCCTTGCTGGAGATTATTTGAAATATATTCCTAAGTTCAGTGGTGAGGGAGGGAGATGTAACTGTTGAAGAGCACCTAGCTGCCTTTTACAGCTATGCAGATAACTTGAATATCGAGAGTGAATATTTTTGGATGAGAGTCTTTGTCCAGAGCCTTGATGGGGAGGTGAGGAAATGGTTCCAGGGACTGGCCCCTGGATCTATTGCTGGTATTGAAGCTTTGGATAACATCTTCCTGAGGCAGTGGGAAGATAGAAAAGATTATATGTATTACATGACTGAGTTTGGGTCTCTGAGGAAGATGGAAGGAGAGTCTGTCTCAGACTTCTCCAAAAGATTTAATAAGATGTACAACAAGATTCCTGCAGAGATCAAACCCTCAGAGGCCTCTGCTCAAATTTCCTATGCTAGCGCATTTGACCCTGATTTTTGTCTCGTGTTAAGAGAAATAAGAGCCACCTCTTTAGCTCAGATGCAAGATGCGGCTATAGAGGTGGAATCCAACATATTGGCCGCTGACAGACTGATAAACCAGGCCGACACAGATAGAAGAAAAGAAAAATCGGAAGTCTCAACTTCTGGCCCATCATTGCCCCACTCTCAAGTAAATGAGATGACCTGAGTTATGAACCTCCTTAAAGAAGAGGTGGAGAGATTGAAGGTGGAGAGGAAGCAAACATACAAGGGCCCTCAGAACATCGAAAATAAAGGAGGTTTCAGAAGGTCAAATAACTTCATTCCTCCAACTATGCACAGAGAGAAAGAAAGAGACAGAGACGACCAAAGAGTTCAGGCTCCCTTCCAGAACAATTTTGTGGATGATGAAGAAGAAGGGGAAATAGAAGAGCCTGAACCTAAAATCCACAGTGTAGAAGTCACTCCCCCTTTCCCTCATCTGACCCAATCAGCATATGAAGAATCTCTCATGGATGGTCAGCTGAACGAATTGAGCAAAGGAGATAAATCTAGCGGCGGCCGAGGCAGGTACAACTTCAGGTCTGATAAAAGGGCAGCAACACCTGACGTTCCTGAGCCATCCAATAGAGCAGAGAAACCTACTAATGAATTAGTAGACAAAGGTAAGAAGGCCCAACCTCTCTCCCCCATTGTCCATAATCATGTTCCTGAAATTAGAGAACTCCCAAAGCCTATGTCTTCTTTCAATTTCGAACATGAGATTCAGAAAATCAGAATTCCTGTGCCACTCACTGAGCTAATTAAACATGGGGAATTCAAAAAATGATTCTTCGAACCACTGAAAGCGGAAACCTCATACCCTCTCATAGACTCCATAAACCTCCAAGATGAAAGGCCTGCAGTTGTCCTAGGTCCCATGGTAGAAGACAGAGATGATTCATCCCCTCCCTTCTACACCTCCCTGAACATACATGACAAGGTACTGCATAATTGCCTTATGGATTCAGGGGCTTCCCACAATCTCATGCCCAAAGCCGTCGTGGAAGAATTAGGATTAGAAGTCACCAGAGCCTATCATGATCTCTATTCCTTTTACTCCAGGAGGGTCCAGTGTTTGGGAGTGATTAAGGACCTAGTAGTCTCTTTGTTTCAGCTACCCATGAAGAGTATGGTCATGGATATTATGGTAGCTGATGTCCCCCCCAAGTTTGGCATGTTGTTGTCAAGATCTTGGATTAAGAGACTGGGGGGAACCCTGCAGATGGATCTTACATACGCCACCATTCCAGTGTTTGGAGGGGAACATAAGAGATTATACAGAGAAGCCCAACTAGCCTACATTGTCAGTGACGAGGCCAACCCTACCAATCATTCCATCTATGCCTTGGAAACTGATTTAGGCTCCAGTTTTTTGCAGCTCACAGAGACTCCTGAACCCCCTTTGTAGATCAGAAAGCTGCCCATCCTTAATCAGGAGACCTCCCCTTTAACTTCATCTTTTTGGAAGATGTTCTTTGATGGAGCTTTCTCCAGTATGGGTGCAGGCACCAGAGTGATATTTATATCACCTTGTCATGAGATCATCTCTCTGTCATACAGGTTGGAATTCAATGTAACCAATAATGTGGCAGAGTATGAAGCTCTGGTTCTGGGGTTGAGGGCTGCCAAAGAAATGGGGATCAAGGAGATGGTTGTGTTCGGGGATGCAGAACTGATTGTCCAATAGATCAAAAATGTTTATCAGACTAAGCATCCTCAGCTCAGGAATTACAGGAACGAGGTATGGGACCTGGTTGATGATTCCTTCCTGGATTTTAACATTTCCTACATTCCAAGGGAGGAAAATGACTCGGTTGACTGTTTAGCCTTCACAGCTAGTGTGCTCGAAGTTCCCACATCGCCCACTACCAGGTCTGATGTTGAAATAAAATATAGACCTTCTATACCAGACAATGTCAAACACTGGAAGGTATTTGAAGATGATCAAGAAATTGAGAAATTTCTCCGGTCCATTGATGACTTTTCCACAATGCACATAGATGAGGATCCTGAAGAGGAAGATGACCATCACCCTGGAGAATTTGTGAATAAAATTTCTGATAACCGGATCATTCAGCTACCGAGCAATCACATTCCGAGAGGACTGATCTTGTTAGAAAGATTGTTCGACGGGAATGATGTGGCAGTAAAAGGTAAGGTTTCAGGTGAAGATGACGACACAGCTGAATGCAACATAGGCACACCTGAGGAGCCGAAGTTTTTCAAGCTGTCAAGGAGTTTGACCGAAGGGCAGAGGAAAGAATATATCAAGTTGCTGAAAGAGTTTGTTGATGTGTTTGCATGGACCTACAAAGACCTCAAAACGTATGATACATCATTCATCGAGCACAAGATCTCGCTAAAAGAGGAGGCTAAGCCGTTCAAACAGAAGCTGAGACAGATAAATCCCATGCTTCTACCTGTCATGGAGAAAGAGGTAAAAAAGATGATGGATGCCCAGATCATTGTCCCCTTGAGATATTCTGAATGGGTGGCCAATTTGGTCCCGGTGAGAAAGAAAAGTGGAGAAATCAGACTCTGTGTCGATTTCAGGAACCTGAACAGAAGTTAGAGGAAGGAAAATTATCCCCTGCCCAACATGGAACACATTTTACAGAGGGTCACTGGCGCATCCAGGATGTCCATGATTGATGGTTTCTCTGGATATAATCAGATATCAGTCATGCATGAGGATAGAGAAAAAACAACCTTCATCACTCCTTGGGGCACATTCATGTATGCCAAAATGCCTTTTGGACTGATGAATGCAGGAGCAACATTTCAGCAAGCCATGGACATAGCCTTCATTAAGGAGAAGGACCAGTTCATAGTGATATATCTGGATGACATCACAGTCTTCTTTAAGACTGATAAAGAGCACTGTTGTCACTTAAAGAGGTTTTTCCTGAAGTGTCGGAGGCATGGCCTATCTTTAAACCCCAAGAAATCATTGTTTTCTATGAAAGAGGGGAAGCTGTTAGGTCACATAGTGTCAGCAGAAGGAGTAAGTATTGACCCAGGCAGGGTGGAAGCGATTCAGGCCCTGTCGCTTCCCCGGTCCAAAAAAGAAGTTCAGGCATTTTGGGGGAAGGTTAACTTTCTAAGAAGGTTCATCTCGAACTTCACCGAGCTGATGAAACACATTACATCCATGCTCAGGAAGGGCCATGAAATAAGCTGGACTGCTGAATCCAGGGGATCTTTTTCCCAGATAAAGAAAGCATTGACTGAAGCACCTGTGCTAATCAGTCCTGATTATTCTAAAGATTTCCTGATTTTCTCATTTGCTTCTGATGACTCAATCGTAGCAGTCCTACTACAGAGAAACGATGAAGGGAGAGAGAAGCCCATTGCCTTCTTCAGCAAGGCATTGAGAGATGCCGAACTCAGATATGAGATCATGGAAAAAAATGCCTATGCAATGGTGAAATCTCTCAAAGCTTTCAGAATCTATGTTTTGCACTCAAAAATCACTGCATATGTCCCTTCAACTTCTGTGAAGGACATCCTTATACAGCCTGACATAGACGAAATAAGAGGCAAATGGATAGCTAAGATCCTCGAATTTGACCTGGAAATTAAGCCCACCAAGCTGATAAAGGGGCAAGGTTTGGCCAAGCTATTGGTCGAATCCAATTATAAAACCTTGGAGATTAACTGCATCAATGAGCAGGCTGAGTCATCCAGCAGTAATTCCCAGGTCACCATACCACTAGCAGCATGTCCCTGGTACAGGGACATCTTGTACTTTCTGCAGGAATTAAAGCCCTCTGATGGACTGGGAAAGAGTAGGGCCAGAGCTTTAAAGCTCAAAGTAGTCAAATACTGCCTCATTGACTGAGCCTTGTATTCGAAAGACCCTCTGGGGATATTATTAAGATGTCTAGACCCTTTGCAAGCCCAGAAGGTGATGTTTGATTTTCATAGCAGTCTCTGTGGGGGTCATCATTTTTGGAAAACCACAACCCACAAAATCCTCCGGGCTCGGTATTACTGGCCTACTCTATTTACTGATGTCTGCAGGGAGTCAGGGCTTGCATCAAATGCCAAAAATTTTTAGGTAAACAACAACTCAAATCTTTTCCATTAAAGCCTGTAGTAGTTTCGGCACCCTTTCAGCAGTGGGGAGTGGATTTCATTGGAGAGATTCATCCTCCCTCAAGTGGCAAGCATAGATGGATCCTCACTGCAACTGATTATTTCACCAAGTGGATAGAGGTTGTCCGCACCAAGATCACTTCTCACAAAGTAAGCATTAGCCTCTTGGAAGACATCATAGTCAGATTCGGTTGTCCAAGTAGAATTGTCACTGACAATGCCTCCCCCTTCAGGTCTGAGACTCTGATCAAATTTTGTGAACAATTTGGGATTTCATTGGTTCACTCTACTCCATACTATCCTCAAGGAAACGGACTGGCAGAGTCCTCCAATAAAAGCCTGATCAAGCTTATCAAAAAGCTACTGGAGGACAACCAGAAGGCCTGGGACTCAAAGCTCAAATTTTCTCTCTGGGCCGATCGGGTGACAACTAAGAAGTCTCTGGGTCTCTCTCCTTTCCAACTTGTTTACGGAATAGAGGTCGTTTTTCCCACTCAGCTTGCCTTACATGTGACAAATTTCCTCCAGGTCCTTGAAGGGGAACCTAATCACATACTCAGAAGGATTCATCAGATGGTGGAAGTACAACATATCAGAGAGCAGGTCATGGACAAAGCCTAAAATCGTTAGCAAAAGATCAAGAAGGCTTTTGACAGGAAGAACAAGAAGAAGGAATTTGAGCAGGGTGATCTAGTGCTCAAATGGGATGCACCTAGGCAAGAAAAGGGAAAACACAGTAAATTTGATGCCCTCTGGATCGGGCCTTTCAAGATCCTTGAATTGTTTTCAAACAACACTTACAAGTTGCAGGATCTGGAAGGTGAAGAAGTCTTTAGTGGCCCAGTGAATGGGCATTTCTTGAAAAAATATTTTCTATGAGCCATAGTTGGCTCTTTTTGTTTTGGTTTGTTTTGTAAATATTGTTTCTGTTTTGTTTTTTGGACTAATAAATGACTCCATAGCCCAACAGTAAAGGCACTAAATCTACAAAAGAGTTCTTAGAGCATCACAGGGACGACTCTATCCCCCATGGAGCCAAATGTTAGAGATATTTCTTGTAAGGGAGTTAGAATGTAAAAGTATGGGCCAAAAACCCACTTGTCCTAAGTTTTGGGCACGAGTGCATCTGTATTAAGAAGGAACCATTTTTGAACGGCTGGAATTTGTGCGCGTAGATCAACGGTGCATAGTGAATTCCGGACCCCCCTTGTCTTTCGACCTTTAAGCGGGGGGGGGTCCGGAATCACGGGCGTAACTCTCCGACGATTCAGATTAGCACGCCCGGATCAACGGTGATAAAGGCCATTCCGGACCCCCCTTGCCTTTCTACCTTTAAGCGGAGGGGGGGGGGTCCAGAATCAGGGGTGCAACTTCCCAACGGCTGAGATTTCAACGCCTAGATCAGTGGCGCTCATGCACTCCTGCCATCCTCAGCTGCTCTGTGTTTAATCTTGCGTGGGCCCCTCTCTCGTCACGTCACCTTCCAGTCGCTTTCCTCCCACTGCCATGTGTCATCTGTCTACCTCCCCTTCATGGTCCGCATGGTCTTCTTTCCTTCCCATCATCCACACACCATCCGCCACGCGCCTCCTTCCCTCCATGTCAGCCTCCCGCTAAAATATGTCCATAGCACCTGCTTCCCTGCCTCCTCCGCCTATCGACTTTTTCCATGTGTCTCTCCCAAAACCCTTCTCACGCCTCACCACTTCTTTCGCATCCTCATAGTTTCGGCCCCTTCACTCCATTTCTATGCCCCCCACCTTCCGTGTCGGCTCCCCACGCATATCCTTTGAGCCAGTCAAGCTATTCCAGATGGCAGCATGAGAAGTCTTCCAGATCCCGAGGTGATGAGTTGTCCAGATCGTCCTCGATCCCAAGAAAGCAGTTATTGAAGTGGTTGGTGGTGGTTAGATATCGCCTCCGCCTTAATGGGAAAGCACGGCCATGAATTTAAGGCACGTCGATTCGCCGTTGGAACTGTCAAAGAATTAATATTGCATCTGACATAAGTTGCACGATCTTTCAGATGTTGACTGTCAGGAGCCATGCAGACGCAAAGCTTTCAATGCAGTGCCTTGATTTCACTGATGTTGTTGTTTTGAGTATATGAAGGTGTTTTCGACATTTTTGGTAGAGATCGATGGTTGAGCTGAGCTCCCGGTTGTAAATCTTTAATGAAGCACTGATACTCTGGTTATGTATGCACGCTTGAGACTTCTTGCCTGATGAATGCTAGTTTCTTTTACATCTTTGTTACACTGCGTTAGAATTGCTTGGAATTGGAGGATCCAGTCGAGCTATAGCTGTTATAGGATGATGTTGGTAGGATCACTGTAGCAGTTATGATGTTTCTAGCCAGCTCTTGTGATTTTCTCAGCGCTGAGTGACTTGGAATTGGAGGATCTAGTCAAGCCCTCCTCGGTTTCTTGAGACCCTGAACCAAGCAGATCTTGCATTCAGCGTCTTTATTCTGCAAATAGCCATAAGCCTGTTGCCCAAAGTTGTTTGTTCATTTTCCTCACTAAGTCTTCCACCTACTCACCCTTTTATCAACTTACTGGCTGGAGTTTTTTCAAGACCTCCTTTGTCACCATATGTACCAGACTCAGTCCCCGAGTTAGAGTGATATCCCCTCAAGTTTTCCTCCATTTGATCACCCCTTTAAAACAAATCGTGAAATTAAACTGATGGGCATCGGGCTCTGCTCCTGCTAGCAATCCAGGAGTGACTTCCGCCGCCAACAACCCTATATCTGGATGGTCAACTGGAGAATTTGTCGATGCCCCTATTGCAAACAAAGAAATTAAAAATCCAACAACATCTGTTTATAAATGTGCAACATCGGTTAGAATTTCCAGGCTGTTTGTTTTTATACCACCTACCACCTCCACGCTCATGAAAACCATACAGAGTATCACAACAATCCAGATATTTCTAATTGATGTTGATCATGTCCTTTCATCTATAGCACGATTTCCCCCATCTGAAAATCCACAACCTGTGCCACATGTCTTACTGTCAACAATTGGCCTAGTTTTCTCTTATGATGCCTTGAGTTAACACTACTCGAACAAAACACTTGGATACTTAAGAAATCGAGCATTTGAAAGTATGCCTATTAGTTCCTTTTCCCCATAATAAAAATTTCCCAAACACATGACCAACACTTGGATGTCCAGAACAAATCTATGTCATGTTTATGGCAGGTGCTTGACTTTGTTGACACATGGATCTTTTCACTGAAAACTGGTAAAATCGACATCCCTCAAAATGGATGATCAAGCATTGTGCACATAGATCTGTGGCTCATCCTTCATGTGGCTTGGCACTTAGCACTAGGCTTTGGCTTGACTTGTGTGTTGATTTCAGGTGCTGGAGATTGGATCCTAGCCAACAACTTGCTAGACTAATTATTAAGTTTAATCTTAGCTTTAAACACATTTTACTAGTGCAAAGGCCAATTTATCTTGATGAAGTGGAATCAAGGCATAATAACACTGTGAAGGCGTATGGAACAAGGACTTCCACCTTTCTTATACCTTCCTCCAATGAGGCAAGTTAAAATATCAGTACTACTTCTGACATATATGATACCGGTGCTAAGGATCAACACTTCTCGGTTCTACGGGAATAACCCCATTCCTACAACAAGGAGAAAATTGAAAATGTTAGTATCTAGATACTAATAGGTGGAAAGAGGAATGACGTCACCCCAACCAATGTGCTTGGGGCATGTGTCAACACCTAGAAGATCAAAACAAATACCCTATGAAAATGTGTAGACCACCTCATCCCATGTGTCATGATGGGGGTTGTGCCACATGTCAAGTAAATATTATGCCATGTGTCACAGAGTTTTGTCCCTTTTGAGGCAGATTTTTCTTGGAAACGTGTGTGCCATGTGTCATGGAAGGTGGAAGGTACACATAGAAACATATTCCTAGGTGGTAAGTACACGGTGGCCTTGCATTCTAGGTGGAAAACAACATATGAGTCTGACAGTCGAATTTTCCCTAAAGTTCAAAGTAGAAACACTGTAATGATATAACATTGTGAACCAATCGAGATCATATATTGGTGGCCATTTGGGGAGCGATGTCAATCTTCGAAATGTGCATGAGTCTTATGAGTAAGGATAAAGAGGAGAATGGCTTCATGGTGCCAACATGGTAGCTAGCAGGGTCGATCAGTGACAAATCTCCCTAAGAGATTGGTCGATCAGGCATGAGCAGGCCTTGATGGGTGCAGAGGTCCTTTGACCTCTACTTTAATTTTCAACCGTCATATCCAAGAAATAAGAGATTTGTACCACTTGTCGGAGTTTGAAATATTAGCAATTTCGTGTGTCTGTAAAAAAATTCGATGAAGATATGGGCATCATCAACATGATAAAAGTCGTTGGATCTGTGGGCCAAGTAATTTAGACTGTTGATCCAGGAATAATGTTGTCGAGGTTCAGAGGGGACCTATTAGGAATTTTTAAGAAACATCATCGATGACGAAAGGAGGAGTGATCTGGATTGTTAGTCGAAGCAGGCTAAAGATACAGTCTGAACTGTTGATCTATCTTGGGTCTCACCATCATCTTTAGAGGTGAGAAATGGACGAGCAATTATATGAGCATTTTGAGGACCGTTCTATTAAGAATGTCAAATGGGAGGGGTGTTAACTCCTAAACAATTTGGATTTGTTAACACAATTAGAGCCTTGGGATTCTCCACCAAAGGATGGTTGGATATGGTACAGTCCCGATATGTGATCGTCGTCACAACTTTTAGTGTTGGGGTGTTTGAGTCTCCGTGGGAGTAAAATCCTGAACACAACTAAGGAAGGTCAAGGGATTGGGAATGTGAATATTAATGTGCCCAATGGAAGATGCCACATTGAATGGAATGATTATTAAGAGGCCACATGGATGCCACATGGAATTGAGCTGGCCTTGGGTCACTAGAGGCTTGAGAACTTTGTAAAACCGTAAATTTCGATCTCGAGCTCTGTTTTGAGAAAAATTAAAGTCATTGGAAAGATATTCATGAGTTGGATACATTGGATCCATTGATATTGTCCCTCAATATGTCTAAGGAGAAGAGAAATTTTAACACCCCTTCGCTTAAAAGGTGCTTAGGGGGTTGGGTGTGTTACATGAGTATAATTTTCTAGAGTGGAGGAATGAAGCAAATCATGTTACAAATTAAGTGGACTTAGTAGTCCATGAAACATAACCATATACAGATCGAGTGGGAGAAGCATATTTCCTAGATGCATAGCCATAATTATCAGCAAAGGGAAAATACAGAGCTTTATTGAATAAACCATAGCTCGCATTATTTGTTTTGGTTTGCGTTGTGGGCATTTCTTGTGGGATTAAAGATCACTTCCATGTAGGAGGCGATGAATTCAAAAAATTCAATGGATTTGGGGTCTCTTCCCCAACCCCACATCTAGGTAAACTCCTGAAGATGTTTCCATAGAGAATATACCTCCCCTGCATCATTTTATTGCTCATGATGCTACAACCAGGACTGGGGTTTGCATCCTTGTTTCCAAATCCAACCCATTGGCTTAACTCATAGAGTTGGCTCCTGTGAGAGAGTTTTACACTTAACTAGAGAACCGACTCCAATGTGTTTCATAGGATTTAATAATCGACCGACCTCCTTTCACTCGACATCATTGAGGACCTTGTAAAATGCCCATAAACACCTGGTGCATAGCATGTTAAGCATTTAGGACATGGTATCTCTTTCTTCCAGTTGGAAAAGTTTTAAAATGCATAGAAAATACCCTCCCCCCAGATGGGCACACATATCCATTCCAACAATCAATCGGGATGAATGGCATGCAGCGTTCTCACTGCTTTGTCCAATTATATAATATATCATCAAAATTCAACCTGTTAGAGAATCAATTATGCAAATTAAGAAACTCCATATAAAAATAAAGTTGGAAGTGCATTGCAGTATTTATTATGATTTCTACATTTAATGGGTAATTACTTTTAGATAAGAACAGAAAGACCAAACTAAATACTACACACTATCCACGATTTTATCCAAAAATATATCAAGAAATAAGAACAATGTGAGAAATGAATGAAGGTTATTATATAATTTAAATAAAACATAAATCACCTAATAATGTGATGGACAAGGATTGATTTTTGAACAAAAGTGATCAAGGTGGATATCGATGGCCACCCACCTTTTCCAACTCCCTCAAAACAATTTTCTTGCAATTTTGGCAATTTACTATTTTTAGCAGTTTTTAACTTCCTGGGCCATTTTGAGGGCCTAAATGAATTTTTTTCGGGATCGATATTCTCAATGATAGATTAAGTCTCTGATTGATCCCCAAAATGAATATCCTCGACGATACCTTTCCAATAGGTTATCATGTGCCTAAAACATAGATCGTATGCAAACGTTACGACCCCGAGAAGTTGATGTAATAACTTACCCAAACGGGGCCCACATGACTTTTGTCGCTTCATATCCTATGGTTAGGTTCTTGGATGTCTAAGGATTTTGAGATTCTTGTTTATTGTAAAAAGGCCTTAAGAGCCTCGTTGTAATCATCTTCTTCTGAATCAGTGCAAACATCATATATATTCTCAGAGATGCAAACATTTTATAGTTTCAACTTATTTCCTTATTGAATAGAAAACCAATTTTATTATATCTATGTTATTCGGTGTTAAGCATATTTTAATAATCTATATTCATTTCATTCTGCTCATAAAATATGGATCAAAAAATGTACAAAAGAGTTCATAGAATCTGATTCATTTATATACCAAAGTAGGAAGATATAAAATAAAGATACTGCAGGGAGTCCAATTCATTCAAAAAATTTGGTATCAAGATGGCCCTATATTATATTACAGACTTCGATCATTTGTTCAAAATCTACCTCTTCCTTAATCTATTTAGAATGTTTGCGCAATGCTCTTCAACAATTCTTGTGTTTTATTTCCAGTAGAATTAAAATAATTTCAAAAAACGAAAGGTATAGTGATCACATTTTATTAGATACACCAAAATGAAAACAACTACAAGTGGACAAACTAAAGAGAATAAATATTAGTTTATTTTTTAATAAAAAAACATAATAAAGTTACTTATTACAAACATTTAGGGGAAAAAGTATGCAATACTTCATGCTTCAACATCCATAGCTCCTTACTTCAGACTTCAACATCCATATCTCCTTTTAAAGAGCATTGAATTCTTCAGGATGCATTAGAAAATGGCAAATGGATTTATTTTGAATAGAATGTAGAGGTATAGAACCCAAGCTTACAACATGCATCATTTGTCATAATTCAAATAAAAAATGGGAATAATGTCTCTTTCACCCAATCATAGGCAACCACATAGCCACCCATGTTCAAATGAAAAAAACATTGTTACTCAACCATATTTTCCAATTGATATGTCGGTTGAGTATATCAATGGTAGAAGTATTTTTCTTTCTTACAAAATTGTTTAAGCTAAATAACTTATTGTTTCCTACACATGGTATCCACTAAAAAGATAGCTTTATTGAGCACCAATAAAAGTGGTGTTGAGCACAAATTCATTGCTGGAGTATGTGGAGTATGTATACAAATTGTGGAATATTACTGAAAAATGTGTAAGGAAAACACATGTGTACAACATTGGACATCGATTACAAGAAGTAGCATTCACATTTAGAAATACAATCAATCGGCTAGGACTAGATACAAATTATGTAGGTAAGGACTACCTGTTGTGCAACTATTCCTCTTGTTTATAGAGTTGTGAGGGTAACCACGAAAACGTTCACTTATAAACTTCAATGATAGCCATTTTATATAACTCTCTCGCATTATCTTTTTAGTACCCAACACATCATTAGTCCCTCCAAAGTTTCATGGAAATATAATAAACTTTACTTCAAATTACTTCCACCATATTTATATAAAATTATATATAAAAAATACAATTTTCTAGTGTTTTATTAAAATCATTATTAATTTAATGTTTTGTATTTGTTTTAAAAAATACTCAATTATTTGAAGGTTGTAATTATTGATTATTATCAAATTAAAGTAAGGTTTAACTTATTAGATTTTAGTTATTGTGTTTGTCTATTCTATAAAGTAAAATTGCAAAAACATGATTATCATATACCAATTTGACTTGTCATTTACTGAAGGTACATTCATTGAGATAAAGCATGCATATCAATTTCCACAATGATGTTGATCATTTTCCTATCATGAGTAAAATTCCATGACATTTTTTTCAATGATAAAACTGAAATCAAATCATCCAAATCTAGATTTAATGGACTCATAAGCATACGCACTATGACTTTCAATTCCAACTTTTATGCTAATTGATAACCTCATCTATTATACTCATCTATTATCTCCTCACTAATTTTTATGGGTTATGTTTATTCCTCACCAAACTAGAGGTTCACATTAGACATGCTTTGTCACCCTCATTCCTCAGTACAATGCAAAATGATTCCACTATTGGATCATGTTGTCATTGATGCCAATGGTTTGATTATTTGGGAGATTGTTGGATCATACGTCATTGATGCAAATGGTTTGATTAATTGATGTCATTGATTGATGTCAAGTAATTTATTGATTGATGATTGATATGATGCCCTTGATGAGAATGATAGATGTCCAAGTGAAAACCAATTGATAAAGATGGATCATTGATATGATGCATTGATGAAGATGGATCAATCAGTTGTCATTGATACATGATGCATAGTTGATATATATGATGAAGTGGTGAATTGATGCAAAGATGAATCATTGTTGTCTTATCATGTTTGATAAGGTGCACAAATGGATGAACTCCAAAGTGGTCCCCTTATGGTGAAATCCCTCACAGGAAGACGCTTTACTGATTGAGTTATCCTAGAAGAACGGTTGGAGGACCCATGCTTTCATGTGGATTAATGAGATGAAGTTCAATGAAGTTGTTGGTGAAACTATCCTATATGGATAGTGCTTGACATGCCATTTTCGGTGGTATGTGGAATGCCACATAACTCCTCACGGTTTCAGAGTTATGGCTCTACGAAGTTGAAGGACCCCCATATGATGGCTTGAAGCCCCAAAAGGTCAAAGAAGTCAAAGCGCTTGAAAAGAAGAAATTATTATTTAAATGATAAAGTAAAGTGACAAAATGGGCTTTTTTAAATGATAAAGTAAGAAATTTAATTTATTCATAAAAAAAATAAAAAATCTATTGGAATAAAATTTAAAAAGGGAATTAATTGTTTTATTATTTTGATAATTTAAAATGGATTAATTAAATGAGAAAAGGGAAAAAGGGTTGATTTCCACACCTGCCTTTTTGAGTTCTAATTAAAAAGGGGAAAGAGGGAAAATCTAAAATATTAGGAAACTAGGTAAATAAGTAAACATAAAAAGGGAAAAAGGGAACATAAGGGAAAAAACAGAAAGTCAAACTTAGTAAAGTATCTACCATTTAAGAGCTTTCTAATTTAAACTGAACTAGCATTTTAGTAGTGGGGAAACTCATTAAAACCTATAAGAGAATTTGGGGACACCTAGGAGTGATTCTAGGAGTGGAATTTAAATAAATTAAATAAATTAATTAATGGAGGAATGTAGGGGATGGGTGACACTTGTACGGAGTGGAATTTTTAGGAATTTATTTTTAAAACTTTAATTAAATGAGATTTTAGGAAAGAAAGGGAGTTCAAAACTCTATATAATGAAGGAAGGAGAAGGATGAAGGATCTGGTGGCTGTTTGTGTAACGTTATGCTGCAGAAATATCTACTTGACCGACTAAACTTGTGGGAGTTGGGATACCCAACTCAGTGAGGAGTGGTACCTCGGCCTTGCAAGGCGAGGTGGGAGCTAGTTGAAATCTCTAGATAGTGTGGGTGTGGCCCCTTTGTAGCTCAGGGGGCTAAGGGGGAAGAAGAGTACACCTAACATTGGCTGGGAGGTACCAGTGAAGTCTTGTTGGTCGACAAGTGGGAGTTGCACAAAGCATGTGGACGTCACTCAGACTGGGAGATCAGGCAACGATACACTCTTTTCATTTAGTATAGTAGATGTTGTAGGTTTTATGCTTGGATCTGCATGTTTGATTAGGTAAGTAAATTGATTGTCTAGATTGATGACTGAAATTTTTCTTAGCCTAGCTTGATGATTGATTGACTCCCATGGCCTTCATTTCCCCGCATGTCTTGGCCACATTGTGGTGTTGATTGTGACACTTGTGGTTGTTTTTCCTTCGGCCCTAGCTTGCCAGTCCTCGCCTGAGAAATCGGCCAGGAGCCCGATCTATGGTCATTGCCTCGGCGTTAATAGACCTATGGATCTCAATGCCCTTCATTTCTGTGTGAGGATGGTGAGCGTAGGACATTCCTGTCAGCCATCTACCTCTGTTGTTTGTCCCTGGGCTGATTGTTGTCTTGCGCCTTCTAGAAAAAGTACCCCTACGTATGGATTTCTTGCGTCTTTTTTGGTTTATCTTTGCACTTTTTTTGGTTCTCCGCACCTTGAGGGCTTAGCCTTGGATTTTTCTGCGCTTGATTGAATCATCCCTGCCCTTCTTTGTGATTGACCTCATGCCTGTGTTTTAACATTGAGACAGTGATTTTATGTGCTGCGTTGGGATAGAAAAATAGTGGATTACTCTACATTTTCCTGGTATAGCAAATGTAAATATATGAACAATGATTTTTATCTTTAATGGATGACCGGGAATTAATATAAAATGAACATGAAATGGCCGTATTGTTATTATTGTTGAATCGGAGTGATATAAATCACAGTTATACAATCGCAACAATGTTGTTAGTATTGTTATTATTATTAATTCACAAGTATATAAATTGAAGTAATGTCTTTAGTATTGTTATTATTGTTAAATCATAGTTATACAATCGCAACAAGTTGTTAGTATTTTTATTATTGTTAATTCACAGTTATACAATTGCAACAATGTCATTAGTATTGTTATTATTGTTAGTTCGCAGACATACACATCGCAGTAATGTTGTTAGTATGGTTTAATGCTAAATAATAGTTCGATCAGTGTAAGTGTGCACTTGACAGCATGTTATATCGTGCATGAAGGAGTTATGAGAACAATGAGCCTTTTATATCATTGTTAGTATTATCTGATATACATATATATGATGCGTATCCCAGAGATATCCCTGAAATTTAAAGCACAATGATTGATTGTTGTGCGGACCGTGTAATTTGTTGACGAAATTATTGCTTGTGTGTCGATAATGATGGGCGCAATTTGTGTAGTGGATTGTGCTTGGTAGCTATGGTGGGTAGAGTTTTTAAAATGCATTGATGACAAGTGAGTAGCACAGTACAAAACCTTTCTTTTAAGACAGTGATATCACTGTTGAATTAGAATAATTACTGGACATTAATATTGATTCTGTTGTCCCGGATTTATAAGATTAATTCCTATGGTGACCAACGATTGTTGTTGTTAGCAACATTGTATTAGTTGACATTGCATTGTAAAACACAACGAACTTTAAGATATCACCTAGCAAAAGTATGATAACCTTAGTAATTTCGAATTACACAGAACAACGAAGTGTTGGGCAACGAATGAGAAAACCCAACTAAATGTTGGTGGTATTGTTCTCTACAGTGATACTCTATTATCAAGTAGCGAGGGAGAACTTCACCACTATTATAGAAGTAATGGCAGAGAATCCATTTCACTTTTTCCAGCGAATTTAATAAATTCTAAGTTTAGCGTGAACGCCAGGAGATATCCTTGTGGACAGTAAATTTCTCTGAGTAGTCTCTCTGTTTCTCTACGTTTTTCCATTGGGGAAACAGTCTCTGCATCCTTCCCGAAACGACATGTTCTGTCACTGCGTTTGCATTTTTCCTTTAGGAACAACTTGGCGTCCTTCCCGAACCCACCTCGAAGTTTTCCTTTCATCTGAACGGATTTATTCGTTAGATGTTGTTATAGTCGTGTTTCCCACCTCACTGCTCCAGTACCGACTTGCCAATCGCTCCTTGGATGGATCCTACCAATTGGTAGCGTTTCCATTTTACCTTTCTCATTAAATACTGAAGGGATAACAACCTTCTACTTTTTCCTAGCAATTCACTAATTAAGGATGCAGTAAATTGTTTTATCCTTTAATCAATTTAATAGCTTGAAGTTTTTTGGTGAATCATTTCTTCCCTTATCATGGAGTTACTTCTTAAGTAACTTTTATTTAAACTTAATCTATTAGAGCATCTTGTGAATTTTTCAGTGAGGAARAATTTTATTTAGGTTAGTCCTCCATCACCTATGTTTGGTTTCCTAATTCTTCATAGCCCCCTTTGTTGCTTTCACTTCTGTCCTTATTGAGATTTTTATCCCTCCTTGAGTAATGCCTTGAATGATGGTGGTTAAGGGTGAAATTATGAACTGCCTTSATGTAAGGCTTAACCTTGCACTATATTGAAGCATTTAAATATTAATAAGGTTGGGGTTAGATCTAGGGGATGTGTGTAGGGAGGGCATTATAGATGCTTGATTATAATAACTTAATGGTTCTRAAATATAACAAAGACTCTTATTTATGAAGTTGTTGAGCTCTAGTTTTTGAGTCGAGGGTCATGATTAAGGGAGACCCTTGACTGGGTAAGGTGTATGTGTCCTTGGATTAAAGAGGATTTTGTTCATGACATATGATGGAGATCCCTAGAGCAGTGGATGGTATAACACCAGGATACTGATAGATTTAGACGTCATGAGCCCTTGGATCTATAAAAATGGCATTGGCCTAGATCTCTGACGCCGTGCAGAATGGTTTTATGTCCGGAACGCTAGTCAAGGATTGGGACTTCTTATGCTCCTAAATGTATGTCAGGTTTATTTTCTAGCTATAGCCGTGGTTGTCATCCTGTTTTTAAAAAATAAAATAAATAAATAAATAAAAATTGCATCTTCTGATTTGCTTTAAGTCGTGAGAAGGTTGGGTTGTTACATATGGTATCAGAGCAGGTTCAACCCTGTGACTGTGGATCACCATGCTTTCCACTATAGTAAACCCTTGAGTCTTAACCTAATGCTATTTAAAACTTTAACTTTCCCTTGTGATAAGAACGGTCAAATGACACCATAGAGATTCACAACGAGGTATCGTGGATGGAAGCGTGACGCCTCCAGAATTTTTTTTCCCTTGGAGTTTGACCCCCAAGGGGAGGAACAAGTCCTTGGGATGGATTCGCTTGTAGTAAGGAATGATAGTGGTTTGATAAGGCCCTTCCAGGTAATGTCAAAGGCCTTGATTCACCATTAGTACTGAGATGAGTCCAGGGAACCCATACCCCTGAGGGTCCATTGTGTGTCCTAGATAGTACCGTTAGAATCCACTGAGAACTCGAGAGAGTTGAGTTCTCGAGTCCACGAGTGTCATGGATGATTGTGTCATCAAGGCATGGTTGTAGAGAAAGGTGTTGTTCTTCATGCTTCATGATCATGACCTCCAGCATGAAGGTCTACTTGGTGGTCTTTCAACTGAAAGGGAATCCTCTTCTATGGTGGAAGACGCTCCTGCCACTTTGAACATGGTCGTCAATGACATGTCATGGGAATTGTTCGAGGGATGGTTCCAGGAGAGGTATATTTCTGAGGAATTCATTGAGCATCAGCTCAACGAGTTCAATGCCTTGCAACAAGGTAGTCGCATGGCACCTGAGTACGAGGCCTGTTTGGAGATGATTTGATATGCTCTGCGCCATTTTACCTAGAAACTTAAGGTCAATGAATTTGTGTTGGGCTTAGCGTTGGAATTCAGCTTCTACTTCAGGTACCAAGATTACTGGACCGAAGAAAGTATGTTGGAATGTGGGGAGCCACATTTCCAACATGACTACCCAGTGAATAGGACTAGATCATTTGGATCAGTCGAACCCACTACCATGGGAGATTTGGGCAAGGCCCATCAGAATCATGCAGCGGTGAATAACCGCAAGGCAGAGCACCAGTTGACTGTGCTCGAGACCTCAGGTACCGTCACTAACCAGATGCTTAGTATTTGATTGATCTCGGTGCTACCAAGAGTTACAGTCAACCCTGGAGTCAACCTAAGAGCTATAACGCCTTATCGGATGTCAACCTCGGAGTTACAGGAGTTGAGAATGCAACTGAGGGAATTGATGGATCTGGGACTGATATGCCCTAGTGTGTCACCATGGGGTGCACCTATTATTTTCATACGAAATAAGGATGGGTCATGGTGGCTCTGCATTGACTACTGTCATTTCAACAAGGCCATGATCAAGAATCAATATCCATTTCCGAGGATTGATGATCTATTCGATCAAATGAAGGGCACGACACTGTTCTCCAAGATCGATTTACGATCAGGGTATCACCAGTTATAGAGAAAGGAGGATGATGTCCCTAAGACTGCCTTTAAGATGAGTTTTGGACATTACAAGTTTACTGTTTTACCATTTGAATTGACAAATGCCCCAGGGGTATTTATGAGTTTGATGAACAGGGTGTTCCGCGAGTACTTGGACAAGTTCGTCCAAGTATTCATTGACGATATTTTGATCTACTCTTGAATGACAGAGGAGCATGACGAGCACTTGCGTTTGGTACTACAATGTCTGCGAGATCACAAATTGTATGGGAAGTTGTCCAAATGCTCATTTTATCAATCGAAGATTCACTACTTAGGGCATGTCATCTCCGGCGAAGGCATCGCTGTGGATCCAGCAAAGGTCGAGGCTATCATGGAATGGCCTGCGCCGACGAATGTCCTGGAAGTGCGTAGCCTCATGGGTTTAGCAGCATACTATCAACGGTTCATTGAGGGGTCTTCGAAGATAGCAAATCTGATCATGGAACTGCAGGAGAAAAACAAGAAGTTTGTTTTGACTGAGAAATGCATGGAAGCATTTTAGAGGCTCAAGGATTTGTTGACAATAGCACCAATACTAAAGGTCCCTGACATGGACGTGGATTTCTTGGTATGCACTGACACATCCAAGGAAGGTTTAGGCTGTGTCTTGATGCAAGACAGTCGAGTGATCACTTACATTTTGAGGAACTGAGAAGGCATGAGGAGAACTACGTGGCACATGATTTGGAGTTGTTAGCCATCATATATGCCTTGAAGGTTTGGAGACACTACCTTGTTGGACGAAAAATTTGAACTAAAGACTAACCACTATGGACTACAACACATCTTTACGCAAAGCGACCTGAACACGCGACAACGACGTTGGTCAGAATTTCTTAGCGAGTACGACTTCGAGTTTACCTACATAAAAGGAACAGTGAACCGAGTGGCGGATTCATTAATTCAAAGACCACACATCTTTTTGGTGCTACCTATTCAGACGAATCTACGTGAAAGGATTCTAACTTTACAACATGATGATCACTGGTACAAAGAGGTTGAGGGTTTTATCGAACAAAACACAATGATGGTACCACAATTTGAAGAATTTTTATTTGATAGCGATGGTTTATTGAGGTTTAATAATCAGATCTACGTACCATCGAACGACGAGTTGAGGATGTTGATCCTAAGCGAGGCTCATAGAGCAGTTTACATGGCTCACCCGGGAGTCACGAAGATGAGGGTAGACCTTAAACCCTTATTCTTCTGGAAGGGAATGAAGGTAGACATAGTCAACTATGTGGCCAGATGTCTAGAATGTCATCAAATAAAGGTTGAACATAGACACCCAACAGGATTACTACAACCACACGCTATTCCGGAATCAAAATGGGAGGTTATTTCGATGGATTTTATTGTTGGATTTCCACTGACAGTAAGGAGACAGGACTCGATTTTCATAGTAGTAGACACTCTCACGAAGAGTGCTCACTTTATTCCTGTGTGTACGACGTATCAAGCACCTGACATAGCTAGAGTTTTCCTCAGTGAGATTGTGAGGCTGCATGGTGTGCCTAAGAGGATTATATCCAGTCAAGGATCATTGTTTACTGAACAATTTTGGATGAGTTTACAAGAGGCCTTGGGAACCCAACTTAACTTTAGTACTGTGTATCACCCGAAGACTAACGAGCAGACCGAATGAATGAACCAAACCTTAGAGGACATGTTGCACATGTACATGATGGACCAACAAAAGAGTTGGGAAGAATTCTTGCCATTGGTGGAGTTCACTTATAACAACAGTTACCAAAGAACCATTAAGATGGCACCTTTCAAGTTTCTTTACGGGTGACCGTGTCAGATGCCTTTGAGTTGGGATTGGCTTGAGGATAGCTTCTTGGTGGGACCGAAAGTGACCCAAGAATTGGAAGATTAAATGCAAACTATAAGACAAAGGATCAAGGAAGTGCAGGATCGATAAAAGAGTTATGTCGATACACATTGTGTCGACCGTAGCTACGATGTGGAGATCGAGCATTTTTGTGGCGGAAACCACATAAGAGTTCGATAAAATTCGGAAAAGGGGCTAAATTGTCTCCTAGGTTTGTGGGATCCTAGGAGATTGTGGAAAAGAGAGGCTATTGCCTAGTGACTAGCCTTTCCTGATTCTTGAGGCGCATGCATGATGTCTTTCACGTCTCTGTTTGAGACATTATGATTAGTGATCCTACACATGTTTTGACTTGAGCACCTTGCAGTGTCAGATGAGGGTCCTCTCACGGCTGAGCCAATCCGCATCCTGGATAATCACATTCGACAACTACGACGTCGAACAATAGATCAGGTCAAGGTCCAGTGGGACAACTATAGTCCACACTCGGAAACCTGGGAGGACGCATATGATATGCACCAACAGTTTCCACTTTTGTTTGATAGATAGACTTATGATACTGTGATACACTTATTTCGACATTTTTACTATGAAACTTTGGGATGAAGTTTAGACCAAGAGGGGGTGTATGTAACATCCCGCTCTAGCGCACTAAGTGAACTTATTCTTTGAGTACAATTTCTCGCAAGTGATCTGGATTATTATGCTATTAAATCATTTGATTTTGATTATGAGGCGTTATGGGTTGATGACATGGTTTAATTGCATTGACATAGACAGGTGCTATTGACTAGGTTTTACTGAGTGTGCAGGATTTTGGACCTCGAGCATGTAGAGGCATCGATGGAACCCCTTGGACTCCAGATCGAGTCAGGGATGACGATAGCTTGCCGACCAGACTCACATGTGGATTAAAGGGGTCACACATGACTACCAGAGATGTTGAGGGAGAGGTGTGGACAACAGCCCTACCGCAGCCTACTAGCACTCCTACCGTGGATCGAACTGTAGGTTAATGTTTACCTAGTTCGAGTGGACCCACGATGTCATGAGGGAAGACTGCGACAGTCACTCACGATGATTCTAAGGGGTGTGCAACAAGGCGGGGGCCTTATTCCTTAGAGGCCCTTAGTCTCCCACAAGTTCACCTAGCAGAGTATTGACTCCAGGGGTTATTGATGTCTACCAAGTCAGTCAAGAGGCCAGTGGCACCCTTGGAGCACGTGGTACATCCTGAAGGGCACATCGCGCAAGCGAAGAGATGAGGTGAGTGGCACCCTTGGAGCACCTAGTGTGTCCTGAAGGGCACGTCGTGTTGTTATTGATAAATGAATGAACCTAGACGAACTTAGGATGAACAGTGTGATAAGAATTTTTAAAAAACATTTTCCCTAATAAAATGTCACCCATCACGAAAATTAAGGTCTAGTTCTAAATTATGCTAGTGGTATAATTTTATCCTTTTTATAAAAATAAATAAAAATAAATAAAAATAAAATTCATATATATATATATATAAACAAAATAAATAAAGAGTATGATCTTCGTTAAATCTTCTAACACAAAGAGAGTAAGAAATTTAATTTATTCATAAAAAAATAAAAATCTGTTGGAATAAAATTTAAAGAGGGAATTAATTGTTTTATTATTTTGATAATTTAAAATATATTAGTTAAATGAGAAAAGGGGAAAGAGGGAAAATCTAAAATATTAGGAAACTAGGAAAATAGGTAAACATAAAAAGGGAGAAAGGGAACACAAGGGAAAAAGTGGAAAGTCAAACTTAGTAAAGTATCTACCATTTAAGAGCTTTCTAATTTAAATTGAACTAGCAATTTTGATAGTGGGGAAATTCATTAAAAGATGTAAGAGAATTTGGGGACACCTAGGACTGATTCTAGGAGTGACTCTAGGTGGGTGAGGGAAATAAGAGAATTTTAATTAGTTAAAGAAATTAATTAATGGAGGAATGTAAGGGATGGGTGACACTTGTACAGAGTAGAATTTTTAGGAATTTATTTTTAAAACTTGAATTAAATGAGATTTTATGAA
Source organism: Picea mariana (assembly GCA_032191745.1). Classification (NCBI taxonomy): domain Eukaryota; kingdom Viridiplantae; phylum Streptophyta; class Pinopsida; order Pinales; family Pinaceae; genus Picea; species Picea mariana. Next base: position 11,650 of record JASDQU010686340.1, on the reverse strand, counting down.
AGAAAGGGAGTTCGAAACTCTATATAATGAAGGAAGGAGAAGGATGAAGGATCTGGTCGTTGTTTGCATAATGTTACGCTGCAGAAATATCTACTTGACTGACTTAACTTGTGGGAATTGGGATACCCAGCTTGGTGAGGAGTGGTAGCTCGGCCTTGCGAGGCGAGCTGGGAGCTAGTTGAAATCTCTGGATAGTGTGGGTGTGACCCCTTTGCAGCTCCAGGGGCTAAGGGGGAAGAAGAGTACCCCTAGCATTGGCTGGGAGGCACCATTGAAGTCTTGTCGGTCGGAAAGTGGGAGTTGCACGGAGCACACAAACGTCACTTAGAGTGGGGGATTAGGCAACGGTACGCTCTCTTCATTTTGTATAGTAGATGTTGTAGGTTTTATGCTTGGATCTGCATGTTTGATTAGGTAAGTAAATTGATTATTTAGATTGATGACTGAAATTTTTCTTAGCCTAGCTTGATGATTGATTGACTCCCATGGCCTTCATTTCCCCGCATGTCTTGGCCACATTGTGGTGTTGATTGTGACCCTTGTGGTTGTTTTTCCTTCATCCCTAGCTCGCCAGTCCTCGCCTGAGCAGTCGGCCAGGAGCCTGATCTACGGTCGTCGCCTTGGCATTAATAGACCTATGGATTTTAACACCTATCTTTTCTATGCGAGGATGGTGATTGTAGGACATTGATATCAGCCATCTACCTCTGTTTTTTGTCCCTGTGCTAATCGTTGTCTTGCGGCTTCTAGAAAAAGTACCTCTGCATATGAATTTCTTGCATCTTTGTTGGTTTATCTCTGTGCTTGTTTCGTTCTCTGTGCCTTGAGGGATTAACCTTGGATTTTTCTGCACTTGATTGAATCATCCCTACCCTCGTCTTCGATTGACCTCATGCCTGTGTTTTAACATTGAGACAGTGATTTTATGTGTTGCGTTGGGATAGCAAAATAGTGGATTACTCTGTGTTTTCCTGGTATAGCAAATGTAAATATATGAACGATGATTTTTATCTTTAATGGGTGACTGAGAATTAATATAAAATGAACATGAAATGGTCGTATTGTTATTATTGTTGAATCGGAGTGATATAAATCACAGTTATACAATCACAACAATGTTGTTAGTATTGTTATTATTGTTAATTCACAGGTATACAAATTGCAATAATGTCTTTAGTATTGTTATTATTGTTAAATCACAGTTATACAATCACAACAAGTTGTTAGTATTTTTATTATTGTTAATTTGTAGTTATACAATTGCAGTAATGTCGTTAGTATTGTTATTATTGTTAGTTCGCAAACATACACATCACAGTAATGTTCTTAGTATGGTTTAATGCTAAATCAGAGTTCGATTAGTGTAAGTGTGCACTTGACAACGTGTTATACCATGCATGAAGGAGTTATGAGAACAACGAGCCTTTTATATCATGGTCAGTATTATCTGATATACATATATATGATGCATATCCCAGAGATATCCCTGAAATTTAAATCACAACAATTGATTGTTGTGCGAACTGTGTAATTTGTTGACGAAATTATTGCTTGTGTGTCGGTAATGGTGGGCGCAATTCGTGTAGTGGAGTGTGTTTGGGTAGCTATGGTGGGTAGCGTTTTTAAAATGCATTAATGACAAGCGAGTAGAATAGTACATAAGCTTTCTTTTAAGACAATGATATCACTATTGAATTAGACTAATTACCGGACAATAATCTTGATTTTGTTGTCCTGTATTTATAAGATTAATTCCTATGGTGAACAACGATTGTTGTTGGTAGCAACATTGTATTAGTTGACATTGCATTGTAAAACACAACGAACTTCAAGATATCACCCAACAAAAGTATGATAACCTCAGCGATTTCGAATTACACAAAACAACGAATTGTTAGGCAGCGAATGATAAAAACCAGCTAAATGTTGGCGGTATTGTTCTCTACAGCGATACTCCATTATCAAGTAGCGAGGGAGAACTTCACCGCGATTCTATAAGTAATGGCAGTGAATCAATTTCACTTTTTCCAACAAATTTAATAAATTCTGAGTTTAGCGTGAACGCCAGGAGATATCCTTGTGGACAGTAAATTTCTCTGAGCAGTCTATTTGTTTCTCTGCATTTTTCCATTCGGGAAACAGTCTCTGCATCCTTCCCGAAATGACGTGTTCTGTCACTAAGTTTGTGTTTTTTCATTAGGAACAGCTCGACGTCCTTCCCGAACCCACCTCAAAGTTTTCCTTTCATCTGAACGGATTTATTCGTGAGATGTTGTTATAGTCGTGTTTCCCACCTCACTGCTCCACTACCGACTTGCCAATCGCCTGTTGGATGGATCCTGCCGATTGGTAGCGTTTCCATTTTACCTTTCTCATTAAATACTGAAGGGATAACCACCTTCCCCTTTTTCCTGGCAATTCACTAATTAAGGATCCAGTAAATTGTTTTAACCTTTAATCAATTTAATAGCTTGAAGTTTTGGGGTGAATCGTTGCTTCCCTTATCATCGAGTTACTTCTTAAGTAACTTTTATTTAAACTTAATCTATTAGAGAATCTTGTGAATTTTTCATTGAGGAAGAATTTTATTTAGGTTAGTCCTCCATCACCTATGTTTGGTTACCTAATTCTTCGTAGCCCTCTTTGTTGCTTTCACTTTTGTCCTTATCAAGATTTTTATCCTTCCTTGAGTAATGCCTTGAATGATGGTGGTTAAGGGCGAAATTCTGAACTGCCTTGATGTAAGGCTTAACCTTGCACTGTAGTGAAGCATTTAAATATCAATAAGGTTGGGGTTAGATCTAGGGGATGTGTGTAGGGAGGGCATTATAGATGCTTGATTATAATAACTTAAGTTGTTCTGAAATATAACAAAGACTCTTGTTTATGAAGTTGTTGAGCTCTAGGTTTTGAGGCATGGGTCGTGATTAAGAGAGGACCTTGACTGGGTAAGGTGTATGTGTCCTCGGATTAAAGAGGATTTTGTTCATGACATATGATGGAGATCCCTGGAGCAGTGGATGGTATAACACCAAGATACTGATAGATTTAGACGTCATGAGCCCTTGGATCTATGAAAATGACGTTGGCCTAGATCTCTGACACCGTGCAGAATGGTTGTATGTCTGGAATGCTAGTCAAGGATTGGGACTTCTTACGCTTCTAAATGTACGTCAGGTTTATTGTCTAGCTGTAGCCATGGTTGTCGTCCTATGTTTTAAAAAAATAAAAAATAAAAAAATTACATCTTCTGCTTTGCTTGTAGTCATAAGAAGGTTGGGTTGTTACAAAAATGGAGTTTTTATCTAACACCCTTACATACTAAGTCATTATCAATATCAATGTTAACACATTCAATTCTTAAATTATAAGATGTGCAAATATTTTATAACACTTTTTGAATTATATATATATATATATATATATATATATATATAT
>JASDQU010686339.1:136729-154588 GCA_032191745.1 Picea mariana | reverse complement strand
TAGGCTAGCCCGCGGATACCCGCGTGCAGTAAGAGGACAGCAAGCGGATGCCCGCGCCCAGTAAGAAGTTAGGGCGCGGGTTGCTTATTTTGAGTGGTTTTTTGAGGAGTTACTCAGCATGGCTTTGGCTAGGAAGAGGCATGAGTTGGCCTGATGCCAGGTAAACCTGTATGGTTCATTTTAGGGTTATAACACACTTGTATGACAGGAGGCTCCTTCCTCTTTCTCCCTATCTTTTTAATGCAAAGGTCCCTTACAATTTTAGCATAGATAAGTATGTCTTTAATGGCCTGTAGTAGTGGGATATTTACACATATGTTCTGGAGTTCAGTCTCTAGATTATGTTCTATAGGTTCCTTAGTTTTCTTTATGAGCAACCTTTATGGGTAAGGAGGATTCATTTCCTGAGGTGCTTTTGCTACAAGGGAGTTTGGAGAAGGAATTTCTTGTTGTACTGGAGTGTTTCTTTCTTCATTTAATGGATTAGTCATTTGTTCTTCTCTTTGAACTGTTTGGAAATCTATTTGTTCTTCTTGATTTGTGTGATTATATACTTATTCTTCTTGGATGACCATAGTGGGATTTGTTTTGTTTACAACCCTTCCTGATCTTAATTCAATTCCATTGAATGGAGCTGGCATTATTACATATGTAGGGAAGATTTGTACTTCAACATTTTGTATAGGTTGTGTTGGCCTGTTATTTGGGTTAGGGATAGGTTGTGCAGGAATAGGGGCAAGCTGAGGAGGGTTTCGGATGGGTGCATCTTGCATTGGTTGCTGCATATTTGGATTCATGAGTAGTGTGATTTGTTGTTGTAACTGTGGGAGTGGAAGAAGAGTAGGGGGGTTAAATCTTGGGAGCAATTGGGAAATATTCGAAGGGTATTGTGGATAGGTGGGAAAATTTGTTGGTTGGAAGAGAAAATTCCCATATACAGTTCCTCTCCACCCTTGTTACCAAGGTTGTGTTTTTGTTCACCACTGAGGGTAAGATATGGGGGGTACCCATTGCTGTTGGGGGTATTGTGTAGTTGGGTCTGTAAATATGTTGGGATTTTGTTGTCTCCATGGTCTCCTAGGAGGGTAGGATGTTTCATGTTCTCCTCCTCCCTTGAACATGGCCTTGATTCCAGGTAGAGAAGGGTATTCATTAGTAGGATGGGCCTCTGTATAGATACCACATATTTCAATAACATTAAGGGGGCATTCCTTTTCAGGGTGCTTCCTCCTACACCGATGACAAAAAAATGCTAACGCAACATTTTCTTCCTCTTGTTTTCTCTTAATTTTCATGGTGTCTAGTTGGGAACTGATGGTGTTTAGGATATTTGTTTTAAATTTTTCTAATAGATAATTTCCTAGTTCAATCCTAGTGACACCTCCAAATGTGGGTTTAACAATTCTGTTGCTAGGGTCCCTTATACTTCTCCCCGTTTTAGCTTGACTGCGAGAGTATCTTTTTCAATACTCTGCTATGTATGAAAATGGATTTTGGTACACATCCCCAGAACTCATGAGGTTTAACACTTCAATGCAATCATCCCTTGCACCCTTTAGAAAGATAGTCCTAACTGTAGTTGTGTCTAAGGAAAACTTCTTAGTCTTTTGGTAATTGTATAAGAACCTCTCTAGGTAATCTTCTAAGCTTTCTCCTTCAGATTGCTGCATTTTGAATATATCATTCCTAGCATCCCTAGGTCTGCAGTAATCTTGGTATTTCTAGAGGAAGGTCTCCTTCATACCATCCCAAGACAAAATGGTGTGTTCCCCTAAGCTCATGAACCACCTTAGTGCTGAATCTTTTAGTGTAGCTGAGAAAAGTTTCAATTTTTGAGCATTATCTGTGTAGTTATATCTCCTACAAAATATGTCAAATTCAAATAGAAATGATTCAGGGTCTTCTGTCAACATACCTCGGAAATGAGGAAGTGAAGATAATGGAATGTTCTTCATAGCAATGTCTTTAGCGATATCCAGTATGGGGAATCCAAATGTCTTTGTTTCATTAGCTATGTTTCCCTCTTCTTCTGCCATGTCTCCAAACAACCCGTAGAGGGGTGGTGAAGTTTCTCCACTGAGTGATGGTTCCACCACTGGGTTACTTGGTATCTCTAGTTGTTCCAAGGTTTTGTGTGGCCTTCCAACAACAGATGCAACCTCTTCTATTACTACCTCTGCTTCTTTTCCACCTTCTCCTTTGGATGGGGTCATGAGTGCTTCCTCTCTTTCTTGTTGTCTTATGTCTTCAATATGAACAATGGNGAATTTTTCCTGCACGAATTTTCGATGAATTAGTATAAGGGGGGGGGGGGGTTGTTGTTGTTTTCTTTTCTAGATTTTATGAGATTTTAGGAGCAGTAAATCTACCTTTATTATCCCTATACCTACTCATAAAATAAATTTGAATTAAATAAATGAAAAACGCAGATTCCTAATTATTAAAGGTATGAGGACAACCTGACTTTGGAGCAACTCCACTAAAGTCGATGCATAGGTTCTTACCTCTTATCTTACCCTCTTCTCTCCGCCCTCAGATTGTCCTTAAATCCAATCCAATACTTCATCAAACCAATCAAAAACTCAAAATGATACCTATTGCCAGTTACAACTCCCTGGCAATGACGCCAAAATTTTGGTGTATAAATATGTTCAATATATATCTTACACTCATTTAAATATCAATCCGGCATTCATAATCAAAAGAGTTGTTACACTATATGTGCTGAGAACAGGTAACCTACCTAAGTCTGTTGCATATTGGAAATAATTAATAACATAAGAACTTTGTTTCTAATATTTCTAAATACTTCAAATATCTTTGAACTTAGAAGAGAAAACTAATAATGAAACTCAAACAAACAACCAATCAAAGAGATGTTATCCTAAAGAAAGAAGTCTGTTCATTGTAGGCTCATGAATTAAATGGATGAACTTAAGAAGCTTGTCTCTTATAAAAATCAAAACAATAAACAACAATCAACTCCAATCACTCTTGAAATCAAAATCAACTCCAGCTTCATGTAATTCAAACAAACCAGTACAAGGAATATTCAGTATAACTGAGAGACTTCATTACAGAGTGTGAAGATGAGGTATAAAGTCTTCTGGTTCCTTGATGTACTAAAGCTACTGCAATCATAAACTCAAGATATCAGTCCCACGCTTCAAATCATTAAATGGCCATCTCCAACATTTGAGAATGAAATATCTATTCTATCTAGCAGTTGATTATTCACACCAATCCAAAAATGATTAACTTAATTCTGAACTCTGAAAAATAAATTACAGATCATTAACACACACACACTACTGTAAAATGTTCACACAAACAAACAGAACATATACAGGGAGGTTTACCGTAGTTGGGGCGGTGGGCCCTTGCCGAAACAACAAGGAACCTCTTAATAAAGTAACAGACTAAATATTTTCACTCACATTTAGGAATTGACATAAAATATCTTTTTCATTAGTTCAACTGATAAATTGGATCAACGGTCTTTTACTTCATACATAAAAATGATATGTATCGTCTGGTTCTGATAGCATACTTCGTTACATTCCTTACTATCCCCCTATATCACCTATACAACATTCCTTATATAAGGTAAGATAATACTATCAATATCTATAGATAAGCATTAAACAGTTTGAGAGATTTTACAATTGATATTTACATCGAATTTCTAGGAATCGACTCCATCCTCATGACACGAAGTGCATGAGCAGTGGAGTTTCTCGTAACCTGGAAAATTGATTTGGGAGCTTCTGTTCAACTACCTTCTCGAAATCTTCACCATCATAATGGTCCAACTGGCACATTCTGGAAACAGAGGTTTTGGTACCAGAATACACACAGTCATGAATCTGAGTACCGGAATGGGCGTGGAGCAGATAGTACCGGAATAGCACATGACTTGGTACCGGAATAGATTTGGAGTAGATGGTATCAGATCAAAACTACCTTGAGTACCGGAATGGATTTGGTACCATATTTCACGATGAATGGTAGTACTAGAATGGTGCAAGTACCGAATAGGATTCTCTTAAATCAAACAGATTAGGACTATACAAAATAAAACACTTTAATCGAATTATTTCAAGAAAGCTAAACAAACATGCTTAAAATCATCAATTACCTCTTGTGAACATGAACAAGGCTATTAGGTTTGTGTTTGGGATAAAATAGTCAAATATAGGATTATAACATAGGCAAAAAGGCTCGGATACAAGGTAAAATAGGGTATTATACATGTCAAAATAGGGACTCAACAATAATTCACACAAAAAATATTGTACTACATCCTCTTGTTCTTTAAAACTCGAAACAAAATTAGAGACAATGGTAAAATCATAAGGTGTTCCTTCCCTAATGGATTTCACTTTTAATAACAGATAACGCTCCAATAAAAAAAGGGCATAATTAGTAGCAGGGGCCCTATAAGATAATATATCAAAATAAATAGAGAAAATACTTTTGATTTTCTCCAAAGCTCCATCAAGTTGACCCTACACCTTCTTTACCTTTTCTTTTTCTCTGCTGAGATCAACAAATGTTTCATTTTCAATTCCTGACATGGCTCATAGTTGTCTGACAACTTGTTGATGCTCTGCTACTATCACTATTTCATTTCGGCATTGGGTTAGGGTCTGTTGGGATTGTTCCAATTTTGTTTCCAACCTTCTAATAGTGGCATCCTGTTCAGGGGAATTAAGTACATCTTCAGTATAAACAATTGTTTCTACTGTTATTGGAGAATATGTTCGAGTTTCTATTTCAACTGACTCCAAGGGACCATGAAAACCTATTTGTGTTTCCACATAATTAGTGTGAATTTCCCTTCCGGGAATTGGATTTCTTCCCTGTATTCTAACCCTCCCAAATTTCTTCTTCTTATGGGATTTGTCAGATTGTTCCAGCTGCTTCTTAAGTTGTCTAATTTTTTCTTTCAATCTGCCAAATTTTTGTTTTAATACCTTTATTTCTTGATCGTCTTCCTCAGTGTTTTGTTTTCATGTTCCAGTTTTATGATTTTGTTATTGCCTTTTTATGTTATTTCTTTCTGTCCAAGGGGAATTTCAAGGTCTTCCCCACCTTGATCAATTGAAAATTTATTCCATGTATATTATGGGTGCTCTTGTTGCTATAAAGGAATGTTCTCCTTGAACTGAGGTTTTGGATGTTCTACTACGTCAGGAGATTCCCTCATAAGAGAGGATGGAATCTCCATATTAGGAATATCAAAGACAGAGTTTGAAGGAGGAGAGGTTTGAGCTTGGGGTTCTTCTGGATTGTATGTATCTTCAGTAAGTGATATTCCCAAATTTACCAACACTTGGGCCATCTCCTCTTCATAAATTCTGAAGAAATCATCCTGTTGTCCTACAAGTCTTTCATGTGATGGTTCTTCTGTTTGCACAGTTTCTTGAGTGCTTTCAGGTTATGTTGTCTCTTTATCCTTTCTTCTTTTAATAGAAGAGGTTTCAGGAACATAAATTGTTCTTTTTCTTTCCCTTTTTGATGTTACTACTTTCATGCTATGAATTTCTGCCAACTAGATAAGGTCTTTTTCCATTTCAGGTTGGGGGGATAGTATTTTTATTTGGGCATTATCTCCCTCTATCTAGGCTGCCTCAATTCCTCGTGGAGGAATTTCATGGTGGAATTTAGGTTGCTCAATTTGCAAGGGTCTATCGAGCTTTATTAGGTCCCCCCACATTATTTGTGTATTATTTAAGGCCCTGTCTACTATAAATTTTACTAACCCTTGATGATTGATTACGTTAGCAGGGTCTTTGAATTTTTGGGTTCTTCCAACGACCTCATGCAACATGTTATTAAAAAAGAATGGTATATTTAATGCTAACCATTGTTTTAATACCTCTAGTATCTTGAGGTGGAGAGGTCTCACCACGTCATATCGTCTGTCACATGTGATATATCTCAACGCCATGTCTGCTATCTCCCTCCAAGGTTCACTAAGCACTGTGGGGTTGAGGCCTTTTCCTTTCTTGTCGAATTCCTGCCCTGGTTCTACAAAGGATTCCACAACTTCCTTGAGTGTTGTGTATTTACCAGTCCACCATGTTCCTTCATTTAGAAGGCCTTCTACCTCAACTATGATGGTATAAGTGACTTGTATTTTTATTCCCTGAATTACTAAGACTTACCCCTATAGATATTGGAAGAATTATGATGCAACATTTAAATCAAATCCCTGCAGTATGTTAAAGTATTGTGTCCACCCTAAACAGTGTAGAATTTCCCTTGCTTGATCAGTCACTTGCAGCAATGTAGGCTCATGGAAAATACTTCATTCACCCATATATTCTGTAAACAAATCATCACAACTATCGTTCCCACCTAAAAAAACTAGTTAGACCAGCCTGTAAAAGAAAGTTACTAGAAATGGTAAAAATTACAGAACAACAATGGTATATAAAAATAATTAATTTCCCATTATCTGTAATAATTATGGGTTATTGATAATTGTGCATAATGTTTACCCCCCGATGATTGAAAGGTCAACCTCAACCGACAGTATGTGTGAACATAATAATTAAGGTCAGTCAAGTGAGGGATAATTATTATGTCATCGTAGCTGGGAGAATGACCGCTAATAACTTTCAAAGTAACTTAATGTTAATCATGAACAATTGTCACAGGCCTGGACATACTTCTTTGCATCTTTGAATATCGAGGGCCAATAATAACCCATCTATAAAACCCTATGCCCAATTCTATGGTCTGCAAAATGTCTGCCACAGGGCTCATCATGACACACCTTCAAGACATCATGAATTTTGTCCTCTCTGATGCATATTCGGATCTAAAGATCAGACCATGTGTGGAAAATATATCCACCAATTCGGGTGAACCATGCACTGCGCTGAACAATTAATTTCCTTTGTCTTGGTGACAGGTGCACTGACAATTTTCCAACTGCCAGATAATTCACCAAATTATCTTACCAAGGTGTCTTAATAGTTACAACAAACAAATGTTCATCTGGAATTTGGTCTTTGACTGTCAAAGAGTTATATGCCTTGGGTATATGAGACAAAAAATCTGCAACAAGGTTTTCTCTTCCCGATCGATCCTTAATGTTGATGTTGAATTCCTGCAACAAAAACAGCCATCGAGTAACCCATCCATTAGTAATTGGTTTGTTGGATAAATATCTAATAGCAGAGTGATCAATATATAAAATTACTGGATATCCTATTATGTAGTTTTGAAATTCATTAATAGCATGTATAACAACTAAAAATTCATTTTTTGTTACTGTGTAATTTAATTCGGCAGGAGTAAGATTTTTTCTAATAAAATAAATATCATAAGGTGTCTTGTCTTCCTCCTGTCCAAGGACAATGCCTATAGTGATATCTGATGCGTTTGAAGATATGTGAAATGGTAATTTCCAGTTTCGTCCTCTCAACCCCGGTGTTGTTGAAATTAACCTTTTAATATCTGTAATTGCAACATCACACTTATCAGAACACTGAAATTCCACATAACCAGTTAAATGATGTAAAGTTGCATCTATTCTTGAAAACGTTTCTATGAATCTGCGATAATATCCTTCATAGCCAAGGAAACTACGTAGCTCGGTCTGTGTACAAGGTGTAGGAAATTTAAAGATTATCTCTATTTTTGTTGGGTCTACCTAGAATCCATCTGCAGAAACATAGTGTCCTAGTACCACACCTTCAGTCATAATAATATGACATTTATCATGACTCAAACATAGCCTGGTAGAAATGCATCGTTCTAGTACCTTCTCTAGATTTCTTAAAGATTGATCAAAGTCAGTGCCATAAGGGGTAAAGTCGTCCATGTAAAATTCAAGTCTTTCATTAATTAAATAAGAAAATATGCTTAAAATAGCTCCTTGGAATGTAGCTGGAGAATTACATAATCCAAAGGGAAATAATTGATATCTGAAGGTACCCCAAGGACATGTAAATGTAGTTTTATATTATTCTTCCGGAGCAATCCGAATCTGATTATAACTGCTGAAGCCATCTAGGAAAGAGAAAAATTTCTTTCCTGCTAAAGTATCAAGGACTTGAGCAATACAAGGTAGGGGAAAATGGTCCTTATGGGTAGATTTATTGAGTTCTTTCTAGTCTACATAGATTCTCCATTTACCATTAGTTTTAGGGACGATTACCAGTGGGGAGACCCACTAGCTGTCTGCAATAGGATATATGAAATCTACATCCAACAGTTACTGTAATTCTTCTTTGACAATGTCCCTGAGATGCGGGTTTAATATTCATTGGGGATGTCAGATGGGTCAGGTATCTTTTTGATATAGATATGAGGTGTACATAGTTTTGGATCAATGCCCTTCATATTGGTATAATCCCAAGAAAAATCCTATTGGTATTTAGAAAGGATCTGAATCAATTTTTGTTGTTGTTGCTCATTCAAACTGGCGTTAATATTTAGAAATTTTCTTGGTGCGATTTCAACTGTAATGTTGTTATGGACATCAGTAGTGGGAATCTTTTTCCCCATCAATTCTTCCAAAGTATCTCCTTGTGCTTCATTATCCAAAACAAATTTTAGCATTTGACATGTTGGTTTGCCTATAACAGTTGGGTTGTTAATGAATTTGTTGATCACATTAGTTGGTTTTTGAGCCCAAGAGATTGTTCTAGTGTGAGAGGAGGGTGTGGCTTTTCTTGCAGATATCCAGGTGGTTGAAACTGTTGATGTATGACAGGAAGACTTGGTTTACCTAGAGGATACAAGATAAGGTTCTTTATATCACTTCCTCTAGCAATTTTCATGTTGCCTGTGCAACACCCTATGTATGCATCTGTTATTGCTATCCATGGCCACCCTAATATTAACGGGTGTCCATCTAGTCTACTTCTTGGGCTAATAACTAGGAGATCAGCTAGGTATTCCCAAGAGTCGAACGAGACTGTTATATCTTGTAATGTGCCTACTGGTTTAACCACAGATCTATCAGCCAATTCTAACATAGTCGAAGTAGGTTTGAAGGAGGTGATACCCAAGACATTATAGGTCTTGTTGGTCAAGATATTGATGGTTGCTCCCAAATCCACCAGTGTGTTTGGGAAAATGCAACCCTATATATGAACTGTTACCACGTGATTTCCTCAGTCTATGTATTTAACTGGCTCCTATTTTCCTAGAATAATATCAAACAAAGTTCCTACCATGTGGCCAGTTGATGGATTCTTAGTTTTCCTTCCAGGCTTCTTTCCACATAATTATTTAATTTTTTTTCGCATAAATTGGGATGTATTGTAAATCCTGTAGGAGTGGGATTTTAACACAAAGGTTTTTTAGTTCCCCAGTGATATCAAAGTTGGGATATACAGTTGGTTTTTCTATCATTAACCTCTCGTGAAATGAGGGAGGATAAATTACATCTTTATCAAGATTTTGTTGCTCGACTGTATTTCCCCCCCGTTCTATTTCTTTTGTTATGACCACAGTCAATGGTTTTATTGTTTGTTGTCTATCATTCTCATTCTCCTATTCTTGATGAATGTCACTTTCCTCATGAGAAATTACATGCTCTGATCTCAACTGAAGTTCATTTCACCCTATAGAGTTTGTTTCGCCCTCAAAATTATTGACAATTTGTTGGACTGGTCTGTTATTAGGATTCAGGTTGGGTTGAGCTGGTAATTGAGGGTGCATTTGAGGTTGGGCATTTTGGGGCAACTGATGTGGAGTATGTAAGGTGGGATGAGTTTGGGGAACCATTCCCATAGTTTGATTGGTTATTCCCATGGGTCGCTTCCAGTTTTGAGTTCAATTGGGGGCTTGGGAAGATGTGCTAGTACACTGAGAAGGATAGGGGCTATTATTTGAATTTTTCCAAAATGGGGTAAAGTATTGCAATTTAGGCTAAGTAGGATGAGCAGCCAGTTGATTTGGCCAGGGTGTAGTAGGATATTTTTGGGACTTCCAGGTCATATTAACAAATGGTTGGCCCTACCATGTGTTTCCATAATTATGATGTTGATTATATTGTTCAAGAATGAAGGAAGAAGGATCTTGTAGAGTACCTAGGGGACAAGCCTGCCATTGGTGATGTTGATCCATTAGATATATCAGTGATGTTTCTTCTTCTGCTTATTTAAAGACATCCTTTAGTTCTGTAAGTGATGGACATTTATCTGTCGCATGGTCTTTGGCACATATAGTGCAGGTTCGAACCATGTCCATGGGACACTCCCTTGGACTATGTTTCTTTCTACGCCGTGGAAAAAATACAACCAATGAATGTTCTACTTCTGCTTGTCTCTATTTGACCTGCAAAACATCCAATTGCATAGTTAGAGTACCAAAAATGTCTGTTTTAATTTTTTCTAAAAGATTACCAATTTATGCTTGGGTGACACTCTTGCTATTAATGTTGCTACTTCTGGTGATGGGGCCTTATATTCCCGATCTGGTTCTTGTACTATCGTGCGAACACATGATACACAATTGGACAATTTCATCATACGTTTCTTGATAAATATCTCCTTTTCCCATCAAATTTAACGTCTCTACCCATTCATCCTTCATACCTTTTATTAGAGCGGCTTTAAGTACCTCACCTGGTAGTGTACCATAAGGTGATTCCTACAGGTTATATTGAAACCTTTCAACATATTCTTCTAGTGTTTCATTTTCTTTCACAATCATTTTAAAGATTTCTTCCTTTAAATCCCTGGTTCTATAGTAGTCTTGATATTTTTTAAGGAAGGATTGTTTCATTTCATCCCATGAATTTATAGTTCCTCCCCCTAGTCCCATAAACCATCATAAAGAAGATGCTTTCAATGTGGAAGGAAATAGATTTAGTTTTTGTGGTTTGGAGGTATAGTCATAGCCTCTACACAGAACATAAAATGTGAATAAGAATGCGTTAGGGTCCTTTGATATCAATCCATTGAAGGTTGGAATATTATGTAGTGGAATGGATTTCATTGGGGCATTAGCAACCAGATCAACTATAAGATATTCCAAAGTAGAAGTCTCCGGTCATGACTGATTTTTCTATTCCATTTGGTCAAAAATGTGCCAATAACCTTTAGGGATTTCTTGGTATGGGTGTTCTACTCGGGGTGGTTTATTACTTGGTCCTATCGAATATTTGGACATGCTACCTATGTCTGGGATTTTGGGTGTTCCTTCTCCCACCATAATCAAAAGAGATTCAGATTCAAGTGGTTGTGGGTTTTCCTCAACAATCCCACTGGTCTCCCCTTCTCCTTCTCTCAAATTACAAGAATTGTCCTCGCCTAAAGGACTGAAAAGTGAAGTATGTGTATTTTGGAAACTCTTTTCAATTCCTTCAGTTCCTTTATGAACCTTAGCATGAGCTGCAGTTGGTAAATTTTCTTCTTGAGGGACTCAGTTAGAACCTTTTCGAGATGCAACCAAGGCTTGAGATTCACCTTTTCAGATAATTTCATCTATAAAAGTGCTCCTTCCAGGGGGCATCAAGCCCTAGGATTTTGTAGTTTCTAGTAACAGGTTTTTTTTTTCCAGGTTCTTTCTTCTTAGTCATACACACCGACACAAATTCTATGCACCTATGTAACCTCTATGCATTAGCTGGAGGTAGGCATTGGCAGAAGCATTTTACTTGTTGCCTACATAGGTTCTTACCTTTCATTTTCAATACCTCATCCTTTCAGAGATTCAACCTATAATATCTTTGGCATTCTCCCCAGCAATGACACCAAAATGTTGGGCTCTAAATATGTCCTAAAAGAAACCTTAGTCTGAATTTAATTTTATCAACCGAGGATTCGTATTTTATCTCAAGATTGTTAGTAAAGTCTATGGAGATAGTTGTAGAGGTTTAAATTGTGTAGATAGTTTAGTTACAACAAATCTGAGTCTATCTAAATTACTGCAATAGTCAAGTTCTTCACACATTAACTACAAACTCTGAAGCTAATAAATCAATCAAAAAATATATATTTTGAGCAATAACACACCATGAATCAAAACATCAATCAATTACTGAATTCATTCATCTATCCAAGAAACAACAATTTAATCTACAAAAACACTTAATGAATCAATCTATCAATGATTAATTAATCTATTGGAAAGGAACAACGATCTACTAAATATTTAAGAAGGAACAACAAATATGAATTAAATGAAAGGAACAACAAATGTGAATTAAATGACAGGAATAACAAATGTGAATTAAATGAAAGGAACAACAAATGCAAATTGAAATGAAAGTAATTCACAAGTGATAAATTGACATCAAATGGGAATGGAACAATAATCGATAATATCCAAGTGGAGCATCTATTCTATGTGAATGGAACAACACAACCAATTCATAAAAGAATCAACACATTAACGAGTCTATTCTAATTGTTGAAGGAAATAGAAAACTACATATTTGTAACAAAATTGATAAGATAACAGATAAGACAGTAGCTCCTGTCAACTGGGCCCATGGTCTTTAGAAGATACTGTTAATAAAACTTAGTACGTGGAAATGATCAAAATGCTTGAAGCTTCCATTAATTCCATAATTGATAAGTCATTTACAATGGGATTGTTTTACATGGTGTCGATAATTAGGAGATCCAAATTTTGGTATCCCTCTCTATCATTCACTCTTCTTTATATATTACAATGAGATAGGTAAATTAAGCTATCTCGAGGATCGAGAGATACTCAAGATTTCTTTTACTATTTATGAATATTGCAAGATAAAAAGTCAATATTCCTTTGAACCATTTTGTGCCTTATTTTGTTGATCTTCAATGGTCTGTGCATATTCATGATATTCTTAATTATCTTCAGTTAACAACAATTGTCCATTTCTACATAAGTTAAACCAATTCAAGCCAAAGTTCAGAAAATATCTAATATCATTTAATATTATTTCTTAAGAGCTTTTTAACTGTTTTCTTCCCTAATTACTGCAAACTAATAGGAAAGTCAACAAAGAATATATCACAAACCAAAGTAACAAGGAGAATATTTATACCTTTTTCTCACCCCAACACTTTCTCTCTAAGAATTTTGTTAGATGCAAATCTGATCCAAATGTATACATGTTGAGGATCACTCACTCACTTCTAATCCTAGTCCTATATGTGGATGATCTCTTGATCAGTGATAGCTCAGTTTCAGCGATTGTTGTGGTCAAGGGAATTCTTCATGATAGGTTTTTGATGATGTATATAGGTACACTCCATTTATTTCTTGGTCTTGATATCATCCATGATGCTTCAAGAATCAAGCTATCTTAGGCTACATATGCTCAGAATATCATAGAGAAATTCCACATGACAGACTGCAAGTCTGTACCTACACCCTTTGCATCTGGGATTAGAATTGAGGATGGTCAAGATACACCGATGATGGACAACACCTTGTATCAATATCTTGTGGGGATCCATATGTATCTTACCCACACTTGACTAGATCTATCATATGTAGTAGGGGTAGTCTCTAGGTACATGTAGCAGCCACATGAGTTACACTGGAAGGTTTCCATCCACATCCTCATATACGTTTAGGGAACCATATGTTATTTGATCCAATATGAAACTTGTTGCAATTTGTATCTCATAGGATTAATTGATTTTGACTAGGCTGGTGATGGAACCAATTGCAATTCCACCTATAGGTACATGTTGAGTTTGGGATCTGGTCCAATCTATTGGTCGAGCAAAAAGAAATCAACCATTTATCTATATTTAACAGGGGTTTAGTTTATGGGAGAAATCAATATCACCATCAAGGAACCGTGGCTACAAAAATTCCTCATTGGGCTCAATATTCAATTCCAATGTCCGACTGTGATCTGGTGTGACAACAAGAGTACACTCAAATTTTGTCAAGATCCAATATAGAGACAACAAACAAAACATATTGAGATACATATACATTTTATCAGGGATTTAGTTCATGAGAAGTTCATTGATTTTAAGTACTTCCCCTTCACCCAGAAAACTACCAGCATATTCACCAAAACTTTCACAAAGAAGAAATTCCATAGTTTGTGTGGTCGTCTTTGAGTGAAGGACACAATTTCCTAGGAACTATATTTCTCTTCTCTAATACATTGTATTTTGAGGAGGGGGTTTCCGATGAGTCTTTCGTTGTTTCTTCATGTTATTTCATTGTTCATTAGTTTCATTTGTTCATGGGTACCTAACATGTCCTTTGTTTTTGGAACCCATTCATTATATATACTCCCTAGTATTGTTCAGGGGGGTGTTGGAGATATTACAGACACCTAGGATTTTCCTTTCATTTTATTTTCCTTAGTTTATTTGGCTATATTGAGGGTCCTTTAGTATAATATATTCTCCCCTGATTGAGGATATTCTCCCCTAGACAAGGGTGCCACATACCCTCCAGTAAATTCTTAGTTACCGTCCAGTTAGACTAGTTGAGTGAAGTGTTTCATTTCAACCTTGGCTTTATCACCAAGTGTTACATGCTAACCTCAGGATCATCACCATTAATTTGTACTTGCATTTTGATAATAACCATTAAGGTGCATTCCATATGTTTGATCGGTATCCTCCTCATTTCATTTTAGTTTTTCTAGTTAACTGATGACCACATGGACAATTAACTAGGACTAGGTGGCAATTGACTCCAATGAATGCAATCATGTGTCGCATCTATATAGAACACTCCTAATGCACATTATATTGACTACTATGGTGATTTAGTTGTGTCATACATACTATATCACTTGTATTGTATCATTCTATTACTAAGTGTTATAGCAATATTTGCCTCACCTTATGCAAATTTTCTCAGAAGGCCTTTCTCCATTTCCCTATGCAGACTTGAAGTCCCTTTTTGCAAATCCCAAAGCTAAAAACAATATTTTCCCACATATATGCACCCTAACTATTATACAACATGCATATACGCATGTTGCACCACTACATCCTGCATACATCGGGTTTTGTGACTACAATTAAAAAATAGTGTCAGGTTTCCATGTCACGTCATGGGATCCATGATCCTTGACCTTACACAATGGAAATGTTCTAACTAAGCCCTTCATTTCCACTTGAATTCTATAAATGGGCCATATCCGAGCTATGGAGAATAGAAGAAGAATTCAAATTTGAGAGCAAAGTTACTCTGGAGAAATTATTCACTTCATATTGAGTGTGCATCCCTTTATCCTTTTAAGTCTGAAAACATTCTTCAACCCCCAAGATCCTCCCTACCTGATTGAGAATCTCATTGTATTTCTTATATGAGCTTTCCTTTGGTGGAGGATTGAAGTGGTGGAGGGCCAACTGGAAGGGAATTAATTTCTCGGTTCTAAACCATGATGACGCGAATAATTGTAATTCATTCACTTATGTTGATTACATTTTAATAGAAATACTCTTTTCTCGTCCAATTAATATCTTGCAAATATTTGAATTGTTATTCCATGGACATATTTGTTATGAATATTGATGGATTATTCTATTGAATGTGCTAAAATTATATACTATCACCATATGATTGTGTTTCTTGGTTGTTGAGGACAGGTTGCAGGTGTATTGCTTTGATTCAAGTGCTCAACGATGGACTTCATCGAACGTCCATGTTGGGATCATATTTTGATTGTTTTATTGCGATGGTTGAATCCTTTTTGCATCGATATTATATATTCTATTGACCATTTTGAATTAGTTTTCAAAGGATTTTATATCAATTCATCATGGAATTATATCAGGTATGTGTAATCGATGTTTTACAATTATTTTGAGCTAAATTCAGTTCAATTTGATGTTTATAAGGATTTAATGCATGATCTGTGTGTAACAGGGTGAATTCGCAAGCCGATCCTCCATCCAGTACCTCATCCAACACTTCATCCAGCACCCCATCCGGTACGCAATCCGACACTCCATATGTCACATGATCGAGCACTCAGAGCGTAGAGGAGTTGGCGGTTGGTACATTGATGGCTTGTGGTGGGCGAATCAATGATCTGGGTATTTTTCTCCCTCATGGCCTCTAGCTACATAGCTCCTTACGCCTCATATTGGGAGGCTATGCTGATCGCTAAGTGGCTCACAGATTTTATAGAAGCCAAAGTTGTTAGAAGCACATTTAATGAATTTTCCATTTTTAGAGGAGATTGACCCTTCCAGTGGTCGACCTCTCGAACTATAATTCACCTATAAATACCACTAGAAGTGGCAAGACCAAAGACAAAATTTTTAATAAGTTTCATTGTGTAAATCAGACATCTTTTTGCAAACTTGTGTTCTAGACTATGTTTTTAATTAATGATAGAATCATGTTAAGTTAAGCATGTGTTCTTCTGTTGAAGAGTATCCAGGACCTGTTGGGGGCCCCACTAGTGGTCTAGGTGACTGTATAGATATATCATATTTATTTCATTTGCTTAGTTAGAATTTACATTGTCTCTTTGTTGTATGTATCTTCTATTTTTAATTACTGTGCATGCTAATTGTAATTTTCTTGTCTAATTCATCTTTCTCTAAATTGCAGATTGCTTATAGGAGTTGGTTATTTGTCATGTTGTGTTTCTTATTTCTTAACAATTGTCATGCATGCTACTAACTTAGATGATGTATTGAAGTTTTAAATTGGTTTCTACAAATTAAAACAAATTATTATTTAAATAGAGGGTTAGTGTAAACAGAGTTTTGATTTAGGAACATTTGCAAGCTTCGATGGATTAATAATTGCAAGTTTTATTAGTTGTAATCAAGCTATATTTAATTACCAGTTCAGTTATGTTTTCATAGATCTATTTGGTTCATTAATATTGTTTTAGTATGCTAGGATAGAAATAGATTTTGGGGTTATGTTTCTAAAATCATTATAGTTTGAAATCAAAGATTTAATGATAGGATTAGTCCAGTTTAATTTATAAAATCTCAGATATAGATTTGAATTGCAATTTTGATTAGAAGATTGGATTTGAATTAAGATTTTTAATCATAAGTTCATAAGTTTGTACATTTTCTTGAGTTATCATAAGAGTGTTCTTGAATTAGTATAAGAGTGTTTTTAATCACTGATGATTGCTTCATGAAATTTAGAGATCACATGCATTTCCAAGATACTTAGTGTTGCTTCTATGATGGAAAATATTTTGTTAGATTTCTTGATTCACACTTTCCATTTCTCTGTAGAATTCAACATTGAATTAATCCCTCTTTAACTATCACTAATAGTCAGATGCCATCGTGATGTTATTCGGCACTGAAAACATAATCATCATCTTTGAATTCTCTTTCCTTGTTATTTGCAAATTAAGAATAGTTTTGATTAATAAGAATCTGAATATAGTCATGATGCTTTTGGATTAAGTAGGCTAAGATTTATCCTTTGCAAAATAGAAATGATTATGAGTTTTGTTTCCTAAGAATAGAGTTTACTTGTTGAAATAGTCTTGACAGGTTAGTTGTTTGTTTGCTTATTTGGTTAAAGATAAAAGATCAAAAGTAATTTACTTGATGTTGCTCATTAGTTTGAATATATTAACTCATTTAAAGTAGGTTATCATTTGCTTCTTTAGAAATAATCCATCAATCCATTGTTTGAAGTTTCTTAGGGTAAATAGTTCAAGCTCATTAATAGGATTTGCTGTTGGAAATACTAAAACAACTGAGAGGGGGGGGGTGAATCAGTTGTTTATAAGCTTAAACAATTTTATTCCTTTTAAACAATTATTAAGATTTATTCAAGTGTCATCAACCAACATACAACATATGGACAGTAAGAGTAAAGATCATCAGTCACACATAAAATAGACACAGAGACAGATTTTCACGAGGAAACCCATAAAGGGAGAAAACCTCTTCTTCTTCGAAATGATAGGCAGTCTTTTTCTGTTCT
>JASDQU010686339.1:98218-130967 GCA_032191745.1 Picea mariana | reverse complement strand
GTCCCACATTTCTTTGGCAGTATTAAGATGCATCACCTTTACAAACTCAACTTCAGCAAGTCCATTCAGGATAGCATTCATCCCCTTAGCGTTAAAGCTAAATTCTAACTTATCATCCTTGTTGGCTAGCACAACAGGCTTTGTATATCCAGTCTCTACTACATCCCAAACATCAACACCCAAGGCCATTAAATATGTTCTCATTCTAATCTTCCAGAAGGAAACATTTGTTCCATCAAACAGAGGGGGCTTGGAGGCTGAAGTCCCTTCATGACTTGTCATGTTTAAGCTTACATATCTACCTTTAAATAAAAGGAACCCGCTCTGATACCAATTGTTGGAAATACTAAAACAACTGAGAGGGGGGGGTGAATCAGTTGTTTATAAGCTTAAACAATTTTATGCCTTTTAAACAATTATTAAGATTTCTTCAAGTGTCATCAACCAACATACAGCATATGGACAGTAAGAGAAAATATCATCATTCACACATAAAATAGACACAGAGATAGATTTTCACGAGGAAACCCATAAAGGGAGAAAAGCTCTTCTTCTTCAAAATGATAGGCAGTCTTTTTCTGTTCTGTACATCATTTACAATTGAGCACCAACTTAATGTGAGGCTGCTACCTCTGTTTTACAAGCTGCAACTTGTTTGAGAGCTCCAACTCTCTGGTTTCTCTAGCACCCACTAGAAGGAAGCACCAACTCCCTGAGTATTCCAACACCAACTAGATGGAAGCACCAACTTCCTGAATATTCTAGCACCAACTGGATGGAAGCACCAACTTCTAGTTANCCACCCTGCCACCCTGGTTTCTCTGGCCACAACCAGATGGAAGCTACAACTTCCTGTGTTCAAGCTCCCACTTGAACCTCTGAGGACAACAGTCCTCCCGAGCACCTCCCAACCACCCTTTAATATAAATGGTTAAATACACATTCAACTTTACAGATAAATCAGTTCTTACCATTCTTTCTTTGTTCTTTAATTCTGGTCTTCTGTTCACTGTTCTACTACTCTTCTCTTATTCAACATGTCTACTCTGTGTCATGTCTTCTGTCATTCTGCTCTGCTTCTGTTCTGTCCATCATGTTGCTATTCTTCTGTTCTTGTTCTGCACAGTTCCTTCACTATTTACTATTCCTCTGCTCATCTTCTTTTTCTTACTGTTTACACATGTTTCATTCATAACGATTAAACTCATTTGGTTTCATTCATTTTATTTTATACACCTTTCTTTGACGATTTCACTTCCCCTTCCAATGGGAAATCCAACAACATCTGTCTTGGCAACTGAAACGCTAACCAATTCATCATTCTCAGTCGGTTTTGATTAACGGATTTACAACTGAAGCGTTGATGAGTGAGTAAGAACAACAACCCTCCAATCAAGGTTTGATCCAACGGCTCAGATCCCATCGGGATTTCACTCATCGCGAATTCGGCATTCTCATTGTCATTTTTCACAAGTCCTCCAGACTCACGATTCTCCGATTCCCAATGGCTCCTTTCATATGCAAGCCCTGCTGGCTATAGCCCTTGGCCCATAAGACCGTCAACACATGACCTCGGTCAAACATCGCATCGGGGTTTCGGCATTTGCGATGACATAATGTTTATGTCCACGTGATTCGCGATTTCCCGATTCACGATGTGCTTCAGCCCTCCTGGCTGAGCCCTGGTCCACGTGACCGTTATCCGTGACCGTAGCTTTATCCTGTCGGGGCTACGAGGTTTACAGTGATAATGTACCTACGCCCTTTGGACCCGCGATATGACGATCCCCGACTTCCACTATACTCCTTACGCCTATCCTTCACTGACTCCTAGTCATTTCTAGATCTGACGGTTCAGATTCATTCTGGATTCAACGCCTGCGATTAAATCACGAAATCGCATTTCGCGATTTCGGAGTTCTTGATGTCAAGAGATTTTGACATTGAAAAGTACCGAATCCCGATCCCCGATACTCTGATGAAGGAAATCAACGGTCCAGATCTCATTCTTATCAAACGGTTGTGATTACATCGCGATTTCAGAGTTTCTATTGCAGTGTGTTCTTGACATATCAAATTCCCGATCGTCGATGGCTCTACTGATGTCATACGTGGTTTGACACGTGTTAGGTCCTGCCATGTGTCACTCTGATTCATGAATTGCATGAGCCTAAAGTGTTAGATCTTCCTGACACCTTTCATCCTCTGATTGTGCCACGTGTCCCTGGGTGACATGGTCTACCGACGTGAGTTGGATCAACGGTCTAGATCTCATGTTGAACTGACGGTGCAGATTCAGTCGGGATTTCGCATATCGCGAAATCAAGGTTTTCGTTGTCATTGTTCTTTGCATTATGAAATCCTGATCCCCGAAACTCCGATGAGACCTCCTAGCTGCCACGTGTCCATATGAATGAACGGTCCAGATCCCTTCTTGATTTACGCTTGCGATCAAATCGCGAAATCGCATATCGCGATTTCGGGATTTTCGTTGTCAAGTGTTCTTTGCACTTTGAACTCGCGATCCCTAATTCTCCGATGAATTTATCTCTCTCGTAGCTTCTACAAATCTGACGGTCCTAGTTCTTTCAGGAAATTTGGATGGGATCCAACGGTCACTGACTCTTATTCCTTTTTCCTTTGTAAGCTCTTGCTGCGCGCATTTTCTTCAAGGCTATTCCTCCTGAGATTTTACTTCCAAATCCCCATGGGGTTTTATCCTTCTTATCCTACTGTCTCTACTATTGCCATTAATTACAACAACCATCACTGCATTCTATCCACTGAATTTGCCAACAATTGCTAATTGATAAAAATAAAAGAGTCATTTCTTAAGTAGATTTATCCTTAGATAGACCATCCCCTTAGTTAGATAATACTTCCATTATATTTTCTTCCCTATCTCATACGGTGCCGCAACTCTAAGTTTACTTACCCCAGGTTGACAATTTAATTGAGGGATTTAGTTCATATAGAATACCCATCATTTTTGGCATCGTTGTTGCGGAGTTGTCTTAAGGTAGGAAATAGTTAGGGAGTAGATCATTTGTTAACCTTAGCATTAGTTTGGTAGCGAGGGAACTTTAAGACGAGAGGTAAGAACCTGTGCATCTATTATAGTAGGTTCCCCCAAACCCAATGGTAGTTTTTCTTTTTATTTTCTTTCATGAACAAACCTAGGGACCCAAAGGGAAGATACATTAAAACCAAAACAAACCTTTCGACCAAGGTTCTTTATAACCTTTTTGGAGGAAGGAACACTCCACCCATAAACTCCATAGACCGATATTGGAAAGTAGGGTTTATCTCAACCCAAAGAGCTAAAGCAGTCTCTGAAGAGACCAAAACAAGGATTAGAAAATTGAGGCATCAATAGTAGTGGGATAAGAGGCAAGACCACTTGAGCCTTTCATAGAAGCAACCAACACAACCTTTGTTTTTTGACCACCATCAGGAGACCCTAACTTTGTGGACATAATTGACCCTAAATAGGTGAATTAAGGCATCAATAGTAGTGGGACAGGAGGCAAGACCACTCAAGCCTTCCGTAGAACCAACCAACACAACCTTTGTTTTTTCACCACCATCAAGAGACTATAACTTTGTGGACATCATTGACCCTGAATAGGTGAATACTCTTTTTGGAAGTTCAACCAATATAATTGTTTCCCAATTCGAGACAAAAACTTTGGCACCAATATTTTCAACTGGCTTGAGTAAAGTCTCAGACATCCAAGCAGTAGGAAGACCTTCCCATCAAAGGAATAAATTTCCTAGAAAAGAAACTTGGGATACTTTGTTATCTTCAAGGATAAAACTATTCAGGTACTCTCTTTTTGGAAACCAAACCAATATGGATGATTAGGAGGATCACAACCATGTAAGACATGAGGAGGGAGAATATTTTCGAAACCAAACCGAAACCACCTTCAGGTTTCCAATTTTGGATACCACACAAAATGTCAATATGAATAACATTCCACTCTTGTAACTACCCACCTTTTACGATAAAAGAAATGAATACCCGAATACCTTCCTATTTGAGTTCGACATCTTGTGTAGGAGCTACAATTACTTACAAGATTCCCATAAACTAAAACTTTTTCTTGCCACTCTCAAGGATTCCGCACTAAGATGGTTCATGGGGTTGGGAGAGTCTAGTATTAGGTCTTGGGAAGGCATGAAATATATATTTCTTAAGAAATACCAAGACTACTGCAAGTCCAAGGATTTTCGTAATGATATTTTCAAAATATAACAGTTAGAGGATGGGAATCTCGAGGATTATATGGAACGGTTTTCTTATATCTCATAGAAATCAAAGTACTATGACCTTCCAGATGATGCAATAGTGGCTATTTTCCTTAAAGGAATTTCAGAAGAATACTTAGAGATACTTAACATGATGGCATCAGGTGACATCTCGCATAAACCATTTACTAAAATCTATGAAATGTGTATGAATTACTTGAGGAGTAGAGACAAAATAGGGAAGAGTGTTTGAGATCCTTATAGTAGAAACCTAAAAGAAGTTAGTTCAGGTGGTATCACAAAGGAAGAGATAGGGAACCTATCATAGAACTTCAAAATGGGTATCTTAAGTACAATAGGTTCCCATTTGGAAACTCTAAATATTAAAAATAAAAAGGAGGAAGAAAATGCAACAATGAGCATATTTTTCCCAAGATGTAGGAGGAAGCATTCCTCAAGGGAATGCCCATTAGATAATATTTTAGCTTGTGGCTTCTGCACTGAAGACCACTCAACTGAAAATTGCCCATCATTGCATGATTTTTTATCCATCTACAGAAGTGGGGATCATGGGGAGTCCTCTTATGCACCTAGGAGGCCATGGAAACCTAGGAGTTATCCTACATACCTAGATCTACAACCTCAAGTTCCACCCTATTATCAACAACCACAACAGTGGAACTCATCGAGTTGGAAACATTGGTCTACATAGTATCACCATCCTTGGATACAAGGATGGAGAGCAGGTCATAACCAAGGAAACCCTCAATATCCACCTGTCCCTATGCCCACTCATCCTTACCCCCAGTTTCCACCAAACATCTCACAACTTCTTCCAGGTTTTGTTCCCCCACCTTTAATTCCTATTCCACAAGAACCGCAACAATAACAGAATAAAATCTCCCCAAGACCAACAATATTACTGGCACAACCAATGCCCAACCCCAATAACAAAACCACTCAACCTATTCATAATGTTGATATTCAATCCTTTCCAACGTATGTTATTTCTCCTGTTCCATTGTGGGGGATTCAACTAAGGCCGAGAAAAGTTATGGACAGGTAGAGGCCTTTAGTAGTCATCCAGGAAGAAGAAGAAGAGGAAACCCCCAAACAATCCACAAATGACACTAAGTGGGAAGATGTTATCATTCCTAAAGATCAAGAACCCAAGCTTCCCCAAAATGAACCTTCACAAATTACAAAGGCCCCTCCTTATCCATAAAGTTTAGTGATTGAGAAACCTACCACTTGAATAGAATTTGACATCTTGAATGAATTAAAGAATATCTGTGTCAAAACTACCTTGCTACAATCCATAAAGGACATTCCAATTTACTATAAGGTGTTCAAATAATTGTGTATTAAGAAGCCAAGAAGGAAGCATAAGGATCCTCCAATAGTACATTTGATAGGAGAACTCTCTGAGTACATATCAGAGCAGCCCAGGGAACCCCGTAGAGACCATAACCATTAATAAGGTTCCCATAGGAAACACTCTAATAGACCTAGGGGCAACCATCAATGTTATGACTGTTACTACCTTGGAGGAATTACAGTTAAAACCTCTTCTTAGACCTACCCCAACTATTTTGGAATTAGGAGATAAGACAAAGCTTATACCTGAAGGAATCTTGGATGATATCATAGTTACATTAGCCTCATGGGAGTACCCAGTATACTTTATTATCATTCATTCAAAGGATCCTACCAAAGGGAATCCTGTTATTTTGGGAAGACCTTGGTTGTCCACAACCAATGCATTTATTGGTTGTAGAGAAGGAGAAATGACCATATCAAATGGAATCTCTATACAGAAGCTCACCATATACCCACAAACTCAACATATCATGGAAAACCTATGGTGGATTGAATTTCCATACGAGAATAAGGATTGGGAAGAACCCGTGTTTCCAAGTGTTCATTCTTGGGAACTTCAAGAGAAATCAACGAAAATGTGCTAAACCAGTTTATTTCTGCTATCACATGTGTTGATTTTCCACAATCTTTTCTCCAATTTGAGTACATATTTGGGGAATAATTTTAGGAACAATTGGACCCATTGATTTTGTCTTCGAAATATTTTGTCTTTGAGATAAATGAGTCTGCCACATATTATACCATGTCCTATGATATTATTCTAGGGAAATTTCTACATATAAATTCTGGACTAGATGCACGCCAACAAAAGAAATTAGTAAATTTCCTTAAAGAACAATAAGGGGCATTCACCTAGGAATACACTGACATGGAGGGTATACACCTTAACACATTCATTCATGACATATGTACCCAAGGGGAAGTAACACCTGTTAGGCAACCCCAGAGAAGGATGAACCCGACACTCAAGGATATAGTAAAAGAGGAGATACAAAAGTTATTGAATGTCGGATTTATTTATCATATCTCCGACAGTAAATGGGTATCCCCTCTTGTATTGGTTCCAAATAAAGTAACCGAGAAATGGATAATTTGTTTCAATTTCCGTGAGATTATTAAGGCCACTCTGAGGAATTATTTTCCTCTTCCTTTCATTGACCAAGTCTTGTATACCCTCTCAATAAAGAAATACTTCTCCTTTCTAGATGGATATAATGGGTAAAACCAAATTCTCATAGCACCCGAGGATCGGGACAAGACTACCTTCACTTTTCCTTGGGGCACCTATGCCTATTGGGTCTTACCATTTGGGTTGTGTGATGCTCCTGCCACATTTCAACAAGAAGTACTAGGGATATTTGCTGATATTATTCATGATTCTGTGGAGGTATACATGGATGACTTTACAGTATATGGAAATACTTACCAAGAAGCCCTAGATAATCTAGAAAAATTCCTTATCATATGTCAAGAAATGAACCTATCCTTGAGTCATGAAAAATGTAAAATGTTGTTGAGTAAAGGAGTGGTATTAGGACATCACGTTTCATCTGAAGGGATTAAAGTCAATCCTGATAAGATTAAGGTAATTGTCAGGCTTCCACCCCCTAAGACTCAAAAAGAGGTGAGAAAATTTCTTGGACATGTCAGATACTACCAGCAATTTATTGAAAATTTTATGAAGATTCTTGCACCCGTGTTGGGATTGATAATAAAACATGTTGATTTTATTTGGACTCAGCAGTGTCAAACTGAATTTCAAACTTTGAAAGATAATTTATTTGTGGCACTAGTTCTCAAGGGGCCCAATTGGGCTCTTCCATTTCACATATCTGTTAGAGCAAGATTTTCCTCACCCTATGCAATCTTCCAGAGAAGGCCTTACTCCATTCCCCCATGCAAACTTACTTTCCTTGATTGATGAATCCAGAGACAAAAATAAATATTTTCCCACTTGTAAGAACCCTAAAAGCTATATATCATGCGTATACGCTGGCTTCTCCATTACAGCCTGTGTACATCGAGATTTGTGCCAGAAAATCAAAATTTAATGTCGGGTTTCCATGTCATGATAGGAGATCTCTGATCCTTGGCCTTCCATATACTGGAAATGTTTTGACTCGGCCCTTCAGTTGCATTTTGAAGGATATAAAGAAGCCAATTCTGAGCTATGGAAAAGGAGAGAGAATTCAACTTTGAGAGCAAAGTTACTTTAGATAAATTATTACTTCATTATTGATTCTGCATCCCTTTGTCCTTTAAGTCTGAACACAGTGTTCAGCCCCAAGCTCTTCCCTTATTGATGAAGAACCTCTTTGTCTCCCTTCTATGAGATTTCCTTGAGTGTATGATTGAAGTGGTGGAGGCCTAGTTGGAAGGAACTCAGTTTATTGGTTCCAAACCGTGACGACACAGAAGTCTATAATGTTTTCACTTCTGCTGATCATTTATTAATAGAAATACTCCTTTCCCGTCCAATTGATATCTTGAAAATATATGAATTGTTATCCATGGGCATGTTTGTTTTGTATATTAATGGATTATGCTATCTAATGTGATAAAATTTTATATTATCACTATATGCATGCTCTGCTTGTTTTTTGAGAACTTGTTGCAGGTATAAAGCTTTGGGTCGAAGTGCTCAATAGTGGACATCATTAAACGTTTGGACAAGGTAGGCCTCTTTCTTACCTTGCTTGCTCACTGGTCTATATATCATATGTTGGAATTGAGTTGATTTCTGTAGTCATACATGTCTTTTGTGGTTCACCTTAGCCATAGATATATTTTCCTCATAACAGAAATGGCGACTCCACTGGGGAGAATCTTCTTTCTTAGGGTTTGAAGTACTTTTCTCCTTAGATTTCTCTCGCTTCTATTGTGGTTTTTGTTGTGTCATTGCTTGACAAATCCTATTCACTCTGGGTATGAGTTTTCAACCTTTCTCCCTTGTATGGACTTGTTTCAAAGAATATACGCACCTTTTTCTTGATAGTCGCCTACATACACGGTCTGTCTTACTGTAAGCTGTTTATATACACATTGTTTGCCCAAACAGTCACGTGCACCTTTTTTTCTTGCCTTTTTGCTTGGTTTGGTGTTTGCTGGGTGGGATTTGATGATTGCTGAGACTTCTTAGGTCTCTGTAGTTCCTTTTGAGTTCTTGTGAGATGACAGGAAACCCTCTTTTTGTTGAATTTTTGGGCAAAGTTTTTCTCTTCATTTTTTAATTTTTATTGTCCTTGTACATTGGGCTGAGTGTTTCATTCCTTGATATCCTTCTTGAGTTATCTCTTTTTGATACACAGTGGGTCTATATATCAATTTACTTTTCATTCCATGCATTTTTAGTGTCGATATATTGAAAATACAAAAAAATAGCCATTTTGCATTGTTTGGCATTTTTTGTCTTTGAATCTCTATCATTAGCTTAATACATATAGTGAAAGATTGCATCTTTACTTTTGAATCGCAGATTTGAATTTGAAAATTGCATTTTTTTTAGGAGCATATCATTCATCAAAATTTAAAGTTAGGAATTTGCATTACTTTCATATTTAATTTTTTTGCAGAATCATAACACCATTGGTTTCATCACCATATACATTTTTGAGTAATCACGACCATAAAATCAACGCTATAATTTAAAATTTATTAGTAATGATTTTATTTTCTAGGGTGCAAAAAATAGCCTAGAATTTAGTGCCTTGGAATAGGATTTTCTGAGTAAACTTATCGAAGGCAAGTAAATAGGCATATATGTCTGAATTAGGGAGTGGAGAAATCCATTGTATAATTGGTAAGATTAGGAGGCTCTTCTCACACCGGAGTTAATCATGAGGTCATGCGAAGTTGTTTGAATGGATATCCCCCGGATACCCGCTTAGTGCCAGAGATATTTCTATTGATTTATTCATATTTGGGGATCTTTCTAGTGCCCATAACTCTGTGCGAGGGGGTGCTTTCAAGGTTTCATGCTTTTCTACCCTACCCATATGGTGATCCAGATTTACGACTGCTCACATGTGCATCGTTTATATAATGTTTTATTAGTTGCTTGACTTAGGTATCTCATAGGTTACTTGCAAAGGTTATTTTGTAGGTACCCTAGGTCAGATAAGGGTTGGACAACACATAGCCTTTATGGAGGATTACCTCTCCAGGGGGATCTGACCGACTGGTTGTTAAGCCCACAAGGGCCCTTATAACTGATTATGTTACCTCCGATCTTTAGTAGGGACTCCTAGGCCCCTCTTGAACGAGACATACTTTCTTTAGGGAGGGATGACACTCAACCACTTTACCCCATTTGTATGCATATTGGCCATTTGAATTTTGGTGTGCTCTTTGATTAATAGTTTTCCTTAGTCACTTTTACTGAGTCTTCATTATCATGGATAGTAGAGTCCCTTTGGCTCCCTTGTTTACTGCTACCTACTCCATGATGCCAACTCATTTCATGGGGATAAATCCTTCTGTTTTTCATAATGGTATGCAGAACTATGGCACTCAGTCCACACCTTGGGTCTCTAGTCATTCTCTTGTTGATATGTCTTCACACTTTCCATCCTCTGTTTCACCTCCTTATGCGAATAAATGTTTTGGGTTTGGGGGCATGATGCCTCCTTATTCTCCCTCTCCATTTGGTGGGAGTCATATCCTTCAAACACCTCTTATGGTAGGAGGTTGGAATATTCCTTCCTACGAATCTTCTATGCGAGAAGTAAGTTCCCAAATAGACAATCTTTCTACTTATTATGCTCCATCCACTTATCCTTCTTCCGTTGTGTCGATTCCTATGAAAACTTTTCCCATGGAGGACCTTCGTCTATCCTATGGTGTTTCATATGGGGGGAGTCATTCTTATAGTATGGGAAAATCCCTTTACGAAGCCCCTTCATTTTGGGGAAACATATATTCTCACATGAGTAACCCTTATCATGTCGCTTCCTCTTTGCAAATGACTTCCTCAGTGACGATCCCCTTACAACCTGTTATGAATCAATATGGAGGAGGATACTATCCTTCTGAGTAGGGCCATGGTGTATACCAGAACCCTTCTTGGCCTGCAATTTTTGAAAACCAATCTTTCCTTGGACCTTGGTATCAAATGCCGCAATTCATCACCGCCACGAGTCCAGTCATTGTTAGTCATACTAGAGCTCCATCTCCTACCTATGTTAGTCATGTTGGAGATTGGTCAACAACCTCTGCAAGTCTTGGTGAAGACTTACAACCAGTCACTGCAATTCATGTTGAGGTCACAAGCCCAGTCATTGTGTGTCATACTGGAATTACATCGCCAACCTCTGCTAGTCATGTTGGAAATTGGTCAACAACCTCTGCAAGTCATTTTGAATACCTACAACCAACCGTTGCAAGTCATGTTGGGGGCACATGTCTGGTCATGGCTATTCACACTACACATACATCACCAACCTCTTCTAGTCATGTTAGGGATACATCACCAACCTCTTCTAGTCATGTTGGGGATCCATCACCGACCTATGCTAGTCATGTTGGAGATTTTTCATCATCCACTGCAAGTCATGTTGGGGGAATTCATACGATGGAAAAGCCTAGACGTTTCAGACAGAAGGCCATATTCCTTTGCAGGACTTGCGAAGGAATTAACCTTACTTGTTTGTGTCTTTCTACTTCAGAGATACGAGAAAATTGGTTCTCACTTGAGGGCCCTTCAAGTTTTGAGTCGTCTATGGTTTCCCCACACTCTGTTCCTTATTTGGTTGATACAACAATCATGTCGATGCAATCTTTGGCTGACACCCCTTTTCCTTTAAGGGTTGGTGCAACCTTTGACCTTATTTTCTCGCATCCCATTCAACCAGTGGACATGTCGATGCAATATTTGATAAACACCTCTCCTATCTTCAGGGGTGATGCATCTATTTACCATGTTCTCTCACATATTTTTCAACCAATGGTTATGTCGATGCAATATTCGACTGACAACACTCCTGTTTTCGGGGGTGATGCACCTCTTGACCTTGTTGTCTCACCTCCTATTCAACCAATGGTTGAGGAAGTGGTCGTGTTGATGAAATCTTTGATCGAACCCACTCTTTTCTTGGAGAGTGAAAATTCTAATGAAGCGGTTGCGCCAATTTAATTTTTGGTCGATCTCCCTCTTCTGGTTCTATTTCTATACCATCTATGCCATGTCCTTAGCATTTCTAGTACTTCTCCTTCTAAACAAGAGAGAGTTTTAATCTTCCCGATTTCTCTCCCTCTAAGTATTGATGAGGTTCCCTTTGATTAGGATGGTCTTGTGGGGTATCCAATGCCTCCACCTATGTATTTTCTAGGAAGAGACATTATTTGATATATCACGAAGACGATAACCTCTATTAGCACCTTGTCCTCCTCGACTTGGAAAGATTTGGGTCTTCCCAAGATTGTGTCAGTTCTTCGTAAGATACTGACATTCCATAGAAGGTCTACATAGGAGCATTGGCCTCTCCCATGAATTGTTGCCTAGAATATCCCTAACAGGTTTGAGTTAATCTATTTTCTGACTCGTTCAAAAAGCAAAAATATTGTCAAGTGAATTGTCCCTTTCACACTAGTTAAATTGAACTTGAAAGGTTGTGAGTCTTAGTTAAGCTATTTTTAGACTCCTTTTCAAAAAGAGAAAATATCTCTAAGTGATTTGTCCCTTTCACACTCATTAAACAGGATTTGAAAGGTCATGAGTCTTAGTTAAGCTCTTTTCTGACTCATTACCAAAAATAGAAAAGATCGTCGAGTGAACTTGTCGTTTTCACACTCGTAAATTGGATTTGAAAAGACGTCTACTTGGCACAAGTTTATCCATTTTTCACACCAAGTAGACTAAAATACATAAAAAAGGATATTTTTTGGCGTTAAGTTGTGATTGCATCTCATGCCCCTGCTTGCAGTATTGAGCCTATAGCCAGTTCTCACTTTGCATTATAAACCATTTTCCTCGGCTGTTTTGCATCCTCAACCAAGAAGAGCCTTGTTTTTATCCTTTGCAATTTGACACCCTATATCTAGTTGGGAACATCCCCTGAGTGTCCATCTCCCACATGCACTTTCCTGCATTGAGCATATGTGCATTCCACTGCTGCAACTAGTTTTGCTTACTTGCGACACTCGTTTCCTCCTCTGTGTCATAGCATTTGTTTGTTATGAAAAAAACAAAAAAATATGGGTGAGAAGGGAGTATTATATTATATTAGCAACAGTCGTGTTGCCTTTGAAGAAAGAACAAAGTTATTGAGTCCATTTGTCATCATAATTTTGGGTTTAGCATGGCCTTAGGAAGCTGAGCTCATTAATGAGTCTATTATAATGACTGGTTACTCTTTCAGTCTCTACAAAGAACTTCATTGATGCCTCCTTCATATCATGATTTTATCATTGGGTCTATGCTACCAGAGTCTACCATAGGTCTCATGATATTGTTCAAAGGAAGTCTATCAACCTGTGTCAGCCACTCCTTATAACTCTTGACTTTACATGTTGGCCATACCCTCAATTTATCTCAGAATCACATGATACTTTATTCCTATAATGCACCATGGCCCTACTTTCATCATTGGTAGGTAACCTTGAACCCATCAGTCAACATTTCATCATTGGTCATTGACTAGGTGATTTCCCTTGTGTTCAACGGAAAGATATCTATTCACACATTGGGATTCATGCAATGTCTTGGATGCCATTAGCCTTATTGGTGGTTTCCTCACCTTCGTCAACATTTTTCATCATTGGATGTTATTCAGAGGGTCTTTTTCATGTACCTCTTTCACTTGGCACACGCGAAAGAGGAATAGGGTCATTGGTTTGTGAACTTGTTCTTCGTCCAATTTCTACCAAATCATGAAGCTCCTACTTTGTACTTTGTGCTGACTGATGAGATATGCCTTAATGCTCTCCTTTTAGCAGGTCTCTTTCCATCGAAATCAACCCATTATCTGGAAACGAGATCTAGAGTCTTATGAGTACCTTGAGGCTTGCAGTCATTAGTGGCAGGCTCTCTTGCCATCGATAGTTGGGAATACATCAATGTCTCATGATTGATGGATTATTCAGGTGTTCGACACTGACTCCTCTATTCAGACTTGTAAGAATGTAGTCAGTTCCTTGATACCTACTTGTATTATCGGTAGGTTGTCTTTCCTTTGTTAATGGTATACATCAATGACCAGTAATCAAATGATGTCTCATTATGTTCAAACTCAACTCCTTTATTCGCATGATGTAGACTTGCATCGTTGGCGGATTGTGTAGAAGACTTGAAGACATCACTATGTGGCCACGACTTTCCTTAGTTGTTGCTTCCTTTTCATTGGACCAGTACCTATATGACTTCAGTGATCATGGGAGATCATATTGTACTCTATGGTATACATACATCTTCAGTTTGGTTTTGAGACTGTTTCTACTGGGCCTTGTTCGTGATTATGATAGCTATTGGCATGTAACCACATTTGTATTTTCCTATTTTATGGCCATAGACACTTGTTTGGTATATTTTTCACATTGATCTGTAGTGTATTTTTTGCAACCATGTATGCAAAGTTAGTGTAGAATGTAATGAGAAATTGAGTTCATCCAGATGGTTCTCTACCACTCCACTTCTAGATTATTTATAATGTATATAGGCCATCGCAGATACTCCTCTGACCTCACACATTAGGGGGAATATGTTAGAGAAAGATTTTCCTCACCCTATGAAATCTTCCAGAGAAGGCCTTACTTCATTCCCCCATTCAGACTTACTTTCCATGATTGATGAATCCAGAGACAAAAATATATATTTTTCCACTTGTACACACCCTACAAGCTATACAACATGTGTATACATTGGCTGCTGCATTACAACCCGCGTACATCGAGATTTGTGTCAAAAAATCAAAATTTAACGTCGATTTTCCATGTCACGACAAGAGATATCTGATCCTTGGCCTTCCATATACTGGAAATGTTTGGAATTGACCCTTTAGTTTCATTTTTAAGGCTATAAATAAGCCAATTCCAAGCTATGGAAAAGGAGAGAGAATTCAACTTTGAGAGCAAAGTTACTCTGGAGAAATTGTTACTTCATTATTGAGTCTGCATCCCTTTGTCCTTTAAGTCTGAACATATTTTTCAACCCCCAAGCTCTTCCCCTATTTATGGATAACCTCTTTGTATCCCTTCTACGAGCTTGCCTTTGGTGGAGGATTGAATTGGTGGAGGCCCAGTTGGAAGGAACTCGGTTTCTTGGTTCTGAACCCTGCTGACACGGAAGTCTGTAATGTTTTCACTTCTGCTGATCATTTATTAATAGAAATACTCCTTTCCCGTCCAATTGATATCTTGAAAAGATATGAATTGTTATCCATGGGCATGGTTTTTTTGTATATTAATGGATTATGTTATCAAATGTGCTAACCTTTTATATTATCACTATATGCTTGCTTTGCTTGTTTGTTGAGAACTTGTTGTAGGTATAAATATTTGGGTCAAAGTGATCAATAGTGGAAATCATCAAACATTTGGATGAGGTAGGCCTCTTTCTTACCTTGCTTGCACATTGGTTTATATAGCATATGTTGGAATTAAGTTGATTTCTGCAGTCATACCTGTCTGTTGTGGTTCACCCTATCCATAGAGATATTTTCCTCGTAACAATATCCATTGATGCCTCTGATACTACAATAGGAGGATTATTTGATCCATGTGTATATCAGTGGCCACCCACCTTTTCCAACTTGCTCAAAATAGTTTTTTGGCAATTTTAGTAATTTACTATTTTTAGTAGTTTTTAACTTCCCATGCCATTTTGAGGCCCTAAACGATGTTCCTAAGAAAATGGGGAGAAATATGGAAGTTCCCTTGATATTGAATCTGAATTTAATCTCCCCGATGATACCTTTCCAATGGGCTATCATGCGCCTAAAACGGAGATCGTATGCAAAAGTTACGACCCCGGGAAGTTGATGTACTAACTTACCCAAATGGGGCCCACATGTCTTTTGGCGCTTCATCTCCTAGGGTTAGGTTTTTGGATGTCTAGGGTTTTTGGAATTCCTGTTTATTGTAAAAATTATTTTAGAGTCTCATTGTAATCATCTTCTTGCAAATTTGAGTAGCCGTCACATCTCTTCTCAGAGATAATATGACATCATTCTAGCGAGTCTTTCACTCTATATTTTTACAGTCTCTATACATTTCTTTCATTAATAGAAATCATGTATTATTGTATATCTGTGTTTATAGTTGCATCTATGATACGTTTCTATCATATTATTGAAGATCTGTGATATCTCTGTTCATTTATTTATTATATCTCCACTCTCATTTCATGCCGAAAATAATTCGGATCAGTATTAGGACAGAAACAAGACCATAAGTCCTATGCCATTTATTTTGTGAGTAAAACCTTGTCCCCTGTTGATTTAAACTATACGGTTAACAAAAAGGAATTCTTGGTAGTGGTACATGAAATCAATAAGTTTCACCACTACATCAAAGGTTACGAAGTATTTGTACATACAGATCACTCTGCCATTAGATTTCTTATGAATAAACTCAGTACCAATGGCCAAGTGACTAGGTGGCTCTTGTTATTGCAAGAGTTCAATTTTATCATCTTTGACCGACCTAGGAAGGAGAATTTGGTAGTTGATTTTATTTCACGCATAAAACATGAGGGTGATGATATTCCCATTGATGATAGTTTCCCATATGAGCACCTTTTTTCCCTCTATGTAAATACCCCATGGTTTGAAGATATGGAAAATTATTTGGATACTAGTAAGTTAGCATCTCATTTGTCACCTCATGAAAAGTGTAGAATTATCACACAAAGTGATAACTACTCTTGGGTTTTCCATGATCTTTTTCATACTAGTTCAGACTTGATTATTCGTAGATGTGTCCTAGAATATGAGATACTAGAAATCCTACGAAGTTGTCATGATGGACCATGTGGTGGCCATTTTTCCAACAAATGTAGAACATATAAGGTGTTACATTCAGGTTACTATTGGCCTATCATTTTTAAATATGCTGCCAAATATGTGAGGAGTTGCGATAGTTGTCAAAGGATAGGAAGACCCACGTCAGCTCGAGAAATTCCCTCGCGTGCCCAAGTTATGATAGAACCTTTCGAGAAATGGGCCCTTGACTTTGTAGGACCAATTTCACCCATGTCTCGTAAGAAAAATTATATTTTGGTTTGTACATATGTCACCAAGTGGGTAGAAGCAAAATCCCTATTTAGGGCTACCAAAAAATCTGTTGTCAAATTCATTTATGAATACATCTTTACCCACATTGGTGTTCTTTTTGAAAGTTACAGACCAAGGAACTCAATTCACTTCCAATCTGATGAGAGAATTAACAGAAAAATATGGGATCAAGCATTGCAAGTCTTCTCCATATCACCCGCAAGCTAATGGTCAAGTAGAATCCATGAACAAAGTTCTGGAAGATATCTTAACCAAGATTGTTCAATTACACCATCGGGATTGGGATGATAGGCTCTAGAGGCTTTGTGGGCATATTGGACCACTTGGAGGAACACCACTGGGCATACCCCTTATGAGCTAGTGTATGGAAAACAAGTAATTATACCAATAAAATTCCAAGCAAGGACTTTCTATATTGCAGTAGAATATGGATTAAACTTAGATGAGGCTCAGAAACAATGAGACCTATAATTAAATGATTTGGATGAGATTAGGTAAAATTCTATCCAACGAACAATATTAGTTCAAAACCAGAGGAACAAGTGACATGATAAGTTTATTAAGAAGAAACACTTCCATCCTGGTGATTGAGATTTATTGTTTGAATCCCGATTTAAAACTTTTAAAGACGAACTTACCACTCGGTAGTTGGGTCCTTATGAGGTAGTCACTGTGTATGATAATGGGGTTGTTAACATCAAAACAATTGACGATGTAAAAGTCTCTTTTTTAGTGAATGGACACCGAATCAAACTTTATCACAGACCCATCTCCAAAGAAGATTTTATACAGGTTGTTGGATTACTAAGAGGGGGGGTGAATCAGTAATAGCATAATTATAATCCTTTTTCTTCAAATTTTATATCAATGTAGAATTATTATCCAATAATGAGCAGTAATAAATAAACAATCACACTCACATACACAATACACCAGTGTTTTACGTGGAAACCCAAATCAGGAGAAAACCACATAATTCTTTTTCTTATATGTCTTGAAGAATTACATCCATTGGAAGCACCAACTTCCTTTGTTTTCTAGCTGCAACTGGAAGGAGGCTCTAACTCCCTAGTTTCTTAGGCTACAACCTGAGGGAATCTCCAACTCCCCAATTCTCTGGCTACAACTAGAAGGAGGCTACAACCCCCAATGTTCTTCAGCTACAACCTGAAGGTGGCTACAACCACCTGTCCTTGCCCCGTCTTGCCACTCTGAAGTAGAAGTAGAATGATGGAACGACTGTCACACTATCAATGTGAGATATACCATTGTAAAACTGTACCAATAAATATGAACCATGCATCAACCATGCATCAACCTGTACCTCAACCTATAATCAACCTGTACCATAAACAAGTGCATCAACCATGCACCAACCTGTAATCAACATGTACCATAAACAAGTGCATCAACCATGCACCAACCTGTAATCAACCTATACTATAAACAAGTGAATCAAAACATGTACAAGTATGTACCAATCATGTATCAACTACTCATCAATATGTACCAACATCATCAACTATACACCTCATGTATGTGCGCCAACTCATCAACTACTTGTCTGAACCATGTACTCAACATGTACCATAACCAAAAGTCCTCATCAATTTCATCATCCAAATCTGATTTGTAGCTCTATAATAGACCTGGTGTATATGATCACATTCCTACAAACCTTCATTAACTTTAAAAACAAAAGACTAGCATTTTCATCAAACGTTTCTTTAGTCTCACATGCATAGTTTTGGATTGGTCAACAACCCTAACTTGAAGTAATCATAACTTTGAACCTGTAATGTATAAAGATATGAAGCTGATACACAATGTTCTTCAGTGTGGTTTATGCAATTCCTCCAAGTGTCACTTCTTGGAACCTCTCAGAAAAGGAGTTATAGCGAAAATGGCATACCTTGTTGAATTCTGGCTTATTCTAGAGAGCGACCTTGTAGAGCGTGACCCAAACAATATATTTGATGAAGTGATATGAAACTATTACACAGCATAATAAAGATGTTCCCCTAACTAAAAAAAAAATTCTCACTAAATTTGGATTTTTTATGAAGAATTTATGACGTTTTTACCCGAAACACCTGATTTTTACTAGTTTCAGGACTGGCCACAAACCCTATTTTCCACAGAGTGTAACTCCAAGCATACAATGACCCACAAGATGAATTTTTTACCACATATACTTGGATAGGTTTTCTCACTTTCATAGCAATTTCATGGTCTGAATCATTATAGAAAAAAAAATTATAGCAAAAATGGTGAGATGACTTCTAAATAAGATACCTTAGAAAGCACCATCAAAAGAATTTATCCTTCCTTGCATTTCGGCCTTCTTTTCTTCACCTTCACTCAGAATTCCAGTTTAGATATCCTTGGTTACCTCAGAAACATATATATATTCAATATTTTCAAGTGTAATTCAAATGAGAGATCCTTGGCTCTTATTTATACTCTCCAAGTAGCTTCCTTAAAAACATCTTCTAGGTCACTTGTCCTACTTTCCTTATTTTAGGGTTGGGTCCATTTCTAATGTCTCCATTAAATTTATTATTGAAATAATTTATTTTGTATTCACTTTGAATTATAATACACTCATCACTTCACTTTATTATTTACCTTTTAAAATCTCTTAAACCACTTTGACTACTTTGACCTTTTGGGGCTTCTAGATGACATATGAGGGTCCTCCAACTTCGTAAGGCCATAACTCTCAAAATGTGAAGAGTTATGTGACGTTCTAAATACCACCAAAAATGGCATGACGTGTACTATCCATATAGAATAGTATTATCTAAAAATATATCATAACTCATACCGTTACCCATCAAACAATCTTGGGTCCATTACCCAAACCTGGGGTCTCCAACTTCTCATGGCCATAACTCTCTAACCGTGAGGAA
The DNA here is from genome assembly GCA_032191745.1 of Picea mariana. Classification (NCBI taxonomy): domain Eukaryota; kingdom Viridiplantae; phylum Streptophyta; class Pinopsida; order Pinales; family Pinaceae; genus Picea; species Picea mariana. Next base: position 111,199 of record JASDQU010686339.1, on the reverse strand, counting down.
TTATGTGACGTTCCACATACCACTGGAAATGAAATGACAAGCACTATCCATATAGTATATTTTCCCTAAACAAATCACTTTCCTTCATCTCATTATTCCACAATTAAGCATGGGTTCTCTTACTCCACAAAGCGTCTTCCCGTGAGGGCTTTCACCATGAGGGGACCACTTTGGAGTTCATCCATATTTACTTCTTATCAAAAATGACAAAACAATAATGAGTCATATTTACATCAAATAATATTGGGTCCATTACCCAAACCTTTGTGCTACGGGTCTTTCTTCAAGGGTTGACATCAATGACAACCAACCTTAATCAACAATCTCCCCCTTTGGCATTGATGGAAACACTCTGATGCAACACTGAAATCATATCACTCATGCTCCCCCTGGAACCATGCCTCTGTCCTTTGTATCTGATAAATATTCTCCTCCTGGAACCATGCCTCTATCCTCTACATCTAATAAATCTCTCTCCCTTTGTCATCAATGGCAAAGGTATCTTTCCATTTGGAGTTGCTCCCCCTGACAGACTACCCTCTTATGGTGCTTCCTCGTGTACATATAAGACATATAAGATAAGCATTCAAAAAGCATTCATTTTTGGAGTAGAAATAACTCCAAGTCTTTGGCGAAGATATTCAAATGCTTCCCATGGAAGTGGTTTTGTAAAGATGTTTGACACTTTTTCTTTTGTGCCCACATACTCAACTCTGATGTTCTTTTCTGCAACCTATTCCCGCAGAAAGTGATACTTGATTGGAATGTGCTTAGTCTTGGAGTGCGTCACCAGGTTTTTTGAGATACTGATGGCACTTGTATTATCACAAAATATTGGAATGGGCTCATCATACTCAACCTATATATCTGTCAAAGTTTTTTTCATCAAAAGAACCTATGTACAACATGTTGTTGCTGCAATATGCTCTGCCTCGGCTGTAGATAGAGATATCGATGATTGTTTCATGCTTAGCCATGATACCAAACACTCACCTAAGTAGAACGTTGCTCCACTGGTGCTTCGTCGGTCATCAATACAACCTACCCAATTTGCATTTGTGTATGCAATAAGTGATAGATATTTTCCTTTTAGATACCATAATCCAAACTCTTTTGTTCCTTTGAGATATCTGAAGATCCTCTTTACTGCTAATACATGTGATTCCTTTGGTGTTGCTTGAAATCGTACCACCTGTCCAACTGCCTGCATTACATCTGGTCTGGATGCTATCACATATAGTAGGTTGCCAATCATTGACCTATATTGCCTCTGATCTGTAGACTTTGAATCATCATCTTTGCTCAACTTACAACTGGTTTGCATGGGAGTGATAACTGGTTTGCAATCTTCAATTCTGAACCTCTTTAGCATTTCTCTGATATACTTGGTTTGAGAAATAAAAATTCCTTGGTTTCTTTGACTTATCTGAAGTCCTAGAAAGAAGGATAGTTCTCCAAGTAACGACATTTCAAATTCATTCTGCATATCTTTTGCAAATTTCTGGCTTAACCTGTCATCATCACTACCAAAAATAATATCATCAACATAAACTTCAATTAATAAAATATTACCTTAACTTACCTTGATGTAGAGGTTGTTGTCTGCACTTCCTTTTTTGAACCCTTCCTGCTGTAGATACTTATCCAGTCTGGAGTACCATGCTCTAGGAGCCTGTTTTAGACCATACAAGGCCTTCATTAATTTACACACATAGTTTGTGTTCTCTAACAACTGAAATCCTTCTGGTTGTTCAATGTAGACTTCTTCTTCAAGTTCCCCATTCATAAAAGATAATTTTATGTCCATCTGATATACTTTAACATTTTTGGAGCATGCATAAGCTAAAAGCAAACAGATTGCTTCCATTCTGGCAACTGGGGCAAATGTCTCTTCAAAGTCAATCCCTTCAATCTGTGCATATCCCTTACATACCAATCTATCCTTGTAACATGTCCATCTTCATTTAATTTATTCCTGAAAACCCATATTGTGCCAATCACATTCTTATTCTTTGGTCTTGGAACCAATTCCCAAGTGTTATTTTTCTCTATTTGATCCAATTCTTCATCCATGGCTTTATTCCAAAATTCATCCTTGCTGGCTTCTTCAAAAACATTTGGTTCAATTATAGATAAGAGTGCTAGGTGTGTTTGTTCTGGTGAACGGATTTTTCCTCTAGTCTCAACTCCTGCATCTTTGTTTCCAATAATTTGATTTGAAGGATGATTCTTCTGTACTCATTTGCTAGGTGTCTTTGGAGATACTTGTTGAACTTGCTCTTCTACTTCTTTCGGATTCTCTTCATCTTCATATTCCTCTTCTTCTTCTTTTTCATCTTCTTCTTCAAAAAGTTGTTCTATTGATTTGTTTTCTTCTTTCTTTGATTCTGGTTTGCCTGTTTCATCAATTATTACATTGATGCTTTCCACAATTTTGCTTAATCTTAGATTGTAACACTTGTATGATTTCCTTGTACTTGAGTAACCAACAAGTATTCCTTTTTCCACACGAGATTCAAACTTTCCCATTTTGCCATCTTCTCTTTTGATGTATCATTTGCTTCCAAAAACTCTAAAGTGCTTCACATTTGCTGGTCTTCCTTTCCATAGTTCGTAGGGAGTTTTATCAGTGTTGTTTTTGAGCATTACTCTATTTTGAATGTGAATTGTTGTATCCACTGCCTGTGTCCAAAAAATATCTGTCAACTTTGAATCCATTATCATTGTTCAAGCCATTTCTTGTATTGTCATGTTCTTTCTTTCAACAACTCCATTCTGTTGAGGTCTCCTAGCGGCGGAGAATTGCCTTTTTATTCCATGATTGCTGCAGTATTCTATTAAATCCTTTGAGGTGAATTCCCCTCCATTATCCGATCTTAAGCATTTGATTCTTGAATCCATCCCATTTTCAACCATTTCCTTATAGATCTTGAAATTTTCAAAAGCTTCTGATTTGTTCTTGAGAAATCAAACTACATTCATTCTTGTATAACCATCAACTAATAACATAAAGTATCTCTCACATTTTAAGCCTTTTGTTGTAGTTGGTCCAAATAGATCAGTATGCACAATTTCCAGTGGTTTTGTTGTTGAATATTCCTTTGATTTGAACATGGTCTTTGTTTTCTTTCCTTGTTGGCAATGCTTGCATAAAGTGTTGGTTGGTTTCGTGATCTGGGGAATTTCTCTGACTGCTTCTCTTTTGCTGACTTTGACAAGGTTATCAAAATGCATGTGACCCATTCTTCTGTGCCATAGCCAACTTTCATCTTCCTTTCTTAGACAACACTTTTCATTTCCAATTCGCCTAACACATATATGTTGCTTGAAGTTCTTGCAGCTGTAGCGACCAATTTCCCTGAACCTTGTTTTCTTATCTCACACTTTTGTGAATCGAAAGTAACTTTATGACCTTGGTCACACATTTGACTCACACTTAAAAGATTATATTTCATATCTTCTACTAGTAGAACATTTTCTGCCTTTTCATTCTTGTTCCCAATTCAGACTGTGCCTTTTCCAATGATTTTGGATGAATCATCATTTCCAAAGGAGATTGATCCATCTCTTTCCTTTCGTAATGTAAGAAACTTGTCTCTATCACCTATCATGTGTTTTGAACATCCACTGTCAACATACCAACCACGTTTCTTCTGTTTAGCTTGTAGAGCAACTATGCATTCTTCATTGCTATACTGATCTTACTTTCTTATCCATGTCATTTTCTAAGGTTCTTGTTTGTGACTTTGTTGAGATTCTTTAGGAGGGACTGTCATTCTGCAATTTTTGGCCATGTGTCCAAAATTGTTACATTTGTAACATTCCACTTCCGTGCTCAAAGATTCAAACCTGTTGTAACTTCTTCTTTGTGTTTCACTAGGTCTTCTTGAATAACCCCTTTGTGTATGGCTCTCAAAGCAGTTATTGTTCATGTTGTTAGCTCTACAATTTACAGCTTTATGTCCAAAATTATTACATGCATAACATAAACAAAAAAAATAGTTTGATACCTGGTAGTTGAAGATATTATGAAAGGAGGTGCTCTTATGAATCCTTCTTCTTCTTGAGGCTTGCCTATCTGTTGTTGATTTTGAAATCTAAATCTTCTCGGTGAAGGAGTGTCCCTGTAATATTCCTTGTATATCTTTTTATCCCCTTTGATTGTTTCTGCATAAATTTTTGGATTTGTTTCTTGCTCAGTTGTTTTGGAGCTTGATCCCTTTTCTGTCTGATTGTATCTAGTCCGGACTTGTCAAGATAAGATTTTTGACATCCAGAACTTTTGAGCTATTCTACATATTTTTCATTTGAATATCCTTTCTTAGTGTGACAATCTTTGCTTCCAGGTTTCCAATGATCTCGTCCTTTCCTTCTAGTTGTTCTTTGAGTGCTTCTTCAATTCTCTTATCTTCTTCTATTTGAACCTTCAATTTTGTGATCATTTGTTCTAGTTCTTGAGTGTCTTTTTTCTTATCTAGTTCTGCTTGTATTTTCTTGCTTTTCTTCTTTTCTCTTCTGATAACTTCTATGGCAATCATTAATTCTTCTCAGAAGTCAACTTCTACCTCTTCAATTTCTTCTTCATATGATTCTTCATATTCTTCTTCGAAGTCTTCTTTATCAAAGTCTTCTACTACCATGAATAGAACTCTCCTTGTTTCACTATCACTGACTTCATCTTCATCTGATGATGATATGTCTTGTTTGGTGCAAAAGTTTTTCTTGAAAACTTTCTTTGTAGTTCTTTTACCTTTATATGTTTGTCTGCCTTTTGAGTAACCTTCATCATTTCTCTTTTTCTTATGAGGAAATTTGTTAGCAAAATGACCAATACCATCACAATTAAAACAAATTAAAGGAATCTTACATCTGTACCTATTGTTGGTTCCCTTGTTCAGTCTTTTGACGAAGTTGGCCACTTCTTCATCATCTTTCGAGACGTCACTTCTTTTGTTATATTCTTCTTGTTCCTTTTTCTTTTGCTTTGATATTTTGCATGATTTGAAGGCTGCTTCGTTTACATCTGGATTTTCCTGTTCATTTCTCATCTCATATGCTGTGAATATTCCATACAATTCATCCATGCTTATTGATTTTAGATCCGATCTTTCTTCTAGTGCTGATATCTTAGGGTTGAATCTCATAGGAAGAGATCTTAGTACCTTTTGAACTATTATAGATTCTTCGATTTATTCTTCCAATCCTATGATTGCATTCATTGTTTCATCGACTCGTAAGAAGTAGGCTGTGATATCTTCATCTTCCTTCATTTTTAGTTGTTCGAATTGACCTCTGTAAGTTTTAAGCTTTGCTGCTTTGACTTTTGAATCTCCTTCATAAATATTTCGAAGCTTGTCCCAAATCTCTTTAGCAGATTTACAATGTGAAACTTTGGTGAATATTGTATCACTGAGACCATTCAAAAGTGCATTTATGGCTTTGGAATTATTCTCACTGAGTTTCACTTCTTTGCCATTTTTTGGTGGAACTGTTGGTGCTATGTATCCATCTACAATTGATTTCCAAACTTGAAATCCCTGTGTCTGTATATATGCCTTCATCCTTATGCTCCAAAAAGAATACTTCTTCCCATCAAACTGTGGTATTCCATTTTTATATGAGTTGGTACTCTCCATGATCTACCTTTCAGTGGTTAAACAGATTTTTGAAGGAACATGCTCTGATACCAATTGTTGGATTACTGAGAGGGGGGTGAATCAGTAATAGCGTAATTATAATATTTTTTCTTCAAATGTTATATCGATGTAGAATTATTATCCAATAATGAGCAGTAAGAAATAAACAATCACACTCATACACAGTACACTAGTATTTTACGTGGAAACCCAAATGGGGAGAAAACCACGGAATGCTTTTTCTTATATGTCTTGAAGAATTACAATAATTGGAAGCACCAGCTTCCTTTGTTTTGTAGCTGCAACTGGAAGGAGGCTCCAACCCCCTAGTTTCTCAGGTTACAACCTGAGGGAAGCTCCAATTCCCCAATTCTCTAGCTACAACCAGAAGGATGCTACAACCCCCAATGTTCTCTGACTACAACTGGAAGGTGGCTACAACCACCTATCCTTGCCTTGTCCTGCCACCCTAAAGTAGAAGTAGAATGATGGAACCACCGTCACACTATCATTGTGAGATATACCATTGTAAACCTGTACCAATAAATATGAACCATGCATCAACCATGCATCAACCTGTACCTCAACCTGTACCATAAACAAGTGCATCAACCATGCACCAACCTGTAATCAACATGTACCATAAACAAGTGCATCAAATATGCACCAACTTGTAATCAACCTGTACCATAAACAAGTGCATCCAACCATGTACCAAGTATGTACAAATAATGTATCAACTACTCATCAACTATGACTCATCAATATGTACCAACATCATCAACTATACACCTCATGTATGTGTGCCAACTCATCAACTACTTGTCTCAACCATGTACTCAACATGTACCACAACCAAAATCCCTCATCAATTTCATTATCCAAATATGATTTGTAGCTCTATAATGGACCTGGTGTATATGATCACATTCCTGCAAACCTTCCTTAACTTTAAAAACAAGAGACTAGCATTTTCATCAAACTTTTCTTTAGTCTCACGTGCCTAGTTTTGGATTAGTGAACAACCCTAAATTGAAGTAATCATAACTTTGAACCTGTAATGTATAGATATTTGAAACTGATATACAATATTCCTCAATGTTTTTTATGCAATTCATTCAAGTGTCACTACTTGGAACCTCTCAAAAAAGGAGTTATAGAAAAAATGGCATACCTTGCTGAATTTTGGCTTATTCTCGAGAGCGACCTTGTAGAGCATGCCCTGCACAAACTGTTTGATGAATTGATCTGAAACTATTAAAAAGAATACTAAATCCTATCCCCTAACCAAAAAATTTTGTCTCACTGAAGTTGGATCTGTTATGAATAAGTTATGACATTTTTACCCGAAACACCTGATTTTGACTAGTTTCAGGACTGACCACAAACCCTATTTTCCATGGAGTGTAACTCCAAAAATACAACGACCCACAAGCTGAATTTTTTACATATGATAATTGGATATGTTTTCTCACTTTCATATCAATTTTATGGTCTGAATCAATACAGAAAATTTTTTATAGTGAAAATGGTGAGATGACCTGTAAATAACATACCTTAGAAAGCACCATCAAAAGAATTTATCCTTCCTTGCATTTCGGCCTTCTTTTCTTCACCTTCACTCAGAATTCTAGTTTAGGTATCCTTGTTTACCTAAGACACATATAGATATTCAATATTCTTAAGTGTAATTCAAATTGGAGAGCCTTGCCTCTTATTTATACTTTCCAAGTAGCTTCCTTAAAAACATCTTCTAGGTCACTTGGCCCACTTTCCTTATTTTAGTGTTGGGTCCACTTCTAATTTCTCCATTAAATTTATTATTGAAATAATTTATTTTGTATTCACTTTGAATTATAATACACTCATCAATTCACTTTATTATTTACCTTTTAAAATCTCTTAAACCACTTTGCCTACTTTGACCTTTTGGGGCTTCTAGATGACATATGAGGGTCCTCCAACTTCGTAAGTCCATAACTCTCAAACCGTGAAGAGTTATGTGACATTCTAAATACCACCAGAAATGGAATGATATGTATTATCCATATAGAATAGTATTATCTAAAAATATATCATAACTCATACCATTACCCTTAAAACAAACTTGGGTCCATTACCCAAACCTGGGGTCTCCAACTTCTTATGGCCATAACTCTCTAACCGTGAGGAATTATGTGACGTTCCACATACCACCGGAAATAAAATGACAAGCACTATCCATATAGGATAGTTTCCCTAAAAAAATCACTTTCTTTCATCTCATTATTCCACAATTAAGCATGGGTTCTCTTACTCCACAAAGCGTCTTCCCATGAGGGCTTTCACCATGAGGGCTTTCCCCATGAGGGGACCACTTTGGATTTCATCCATTTTTACTTCTTATCAACAATGAAAAAAAATAATGAGTCATATTTACATCAAACAATATTGCGTCCATTACCCAAACCTTTTTGCTATGGGTCTTTCTTCAAGGGTTGACATCAATGACAACCAACCTTAATCAACACAGGTCATGTTAACTAACAAGGCATTGGCCTTAGTATATGGGGAACCTTCCCCCTATTCTTGAAACTTTTTTTTTTTTTTTTAATTTTGAATGTACACATGTAAATAATTTGAAGTATGTTGATAGACAACTCTATAGATTTAAGTAGGTATTTATTTCACCAAGAGTAGACAATTTCAAGGAGAAGTATTTTCCTTCAAATATATTGCTATATTTTAACCTTGTTCTCTACTAAGCATCAATTGAATAATGACGTGCGGTAATTAGCCACATTTTTGCAAAGATTTCCATCTTCTTTTTCTCCAGGCATATTTAATGGCAGTTGCTCTTAAACCTCCACCACTAGAGGATATAAGGAAGTGATACCTTGACTATCAAACTTAGAGGTTACTCGTACTGTTTCCCCAAGAATCCTAAGTAAGTGAGTAAAGTATTTTTATTAAAGAGTAAAAAGGAGGTTTGATTAGTGGTTAGCCATGGAAACATCACAATAAATTAAAAAAAGAAGAAAGTGAGTTGGGCCTAAAGATAGCTTTATGTTCTTTCCCAATGGTACCATCCAATACAAACTAAAAATGCTTGATTATACCATATCTTTAGATAGGATATGTTTGCTTAAGTACGCCTTACATTAGACCAATCTCTAAGGAATACATAAAGGAGAGTCATCCTCTAACATAAATACCATCCCAATCTAAAATAAATAAAAAGAAAAGTTTTTTCATAGTTGTCTCCCCATATTCTTGCACAGAACAATATTTATATTAAAATCTTAAAAGATGGTGGACCAGTCTTTGAGGGTGTAAGCGACTAACCCTCCGGGATACTGAATAGTTCTACTGGCAGTGGGTACTAACCTATGGTATGGGTAGGTAAACCCATTGGAGTAGTGAACATGATTTCTGGCAACAGGGCATTCTACCTAGCGAGGATGACAATCTGACAAAAAAATAAAATAAGAAATAAGATTCCTAAATGTTACACTTGTTTTGATGTATGACATTACTTGTAGACAAAGCTGACAAAATGTATGTATGGTTAAGCTAAGGTTAATGAATTCCATAAATCTTCCATTGGGAACTAACTTTAAGACTATCTTAAGACTCTCTCACTTACCTCTTATTAACTATATGTAGGATGTTCTATCCTATAGGTGGGGCCATATTCTAACCATCTCTTCAAAATGATATGTGAAATTTATCTCTACACTTAACAAGATGTAAATCGTAGGCTATTGGGAGAATTGACTGGTTCCCTATATTTTTTATTGTGATTTGTCACAATACTTAGGAGTGGGGGAGGGATTTCATGATATGACAAATGACAAAAATGCCTATCTATAATCCATGATAAGAAGAAGTAGAATCTTTGTAAAAATTTTGTATATTGTTTTCATGATATGGGCTATTATATCAACAACTATATTTTATTTAAATGCTAAATTAACTGTGTTATAAGCATGTTGTACATTTCTTTGACAGACTCCTTAACTGGTTCTTTTTGTCAATTAAAGACTGTTAAAAAATTCACTACAGATTTGTGTTACACGCCTAGGGACAGAGGAATTTTTTTTTATAGTTTACAAGCACGATGACAAGGAAAGTAACAGTTAATCAATCTTATCCTATCTATGCTCATGTTCACTATGACTGTCAACAGTGCCCAAGCTGATTGTTATGGGTAAACATCCATTACAATACGAATAAATTCCATTTGCATAGGAGTACCATATGGAGTTCCATATGGCGTGCCATATGAAGTGACATTTGGAAGACCATATGGGGTGCCATATGGATGACTATATGACATGCCATATGAAGGATCGGATGAGGTGTGCACACATTGTAAGTGATCACGTTTGCAGTTAAAACATGGATCATTTGAATTGATCTTCCTATTCATTGGAAATATGAGATGGATTAAATGGCATATTGTTCAAATTTACATTTGACAAATAAATTATACAATCTCGAATGCATTTTTATGATCAAATGTCCAAGTCAAATACTTGGACATTGATTGATTCTCACATGATTACAATTGCCTCCAAAGGACACCCTTCAAAATTCAAATTCGGCGTAGTCATAGTCACACATTGCAATCGTGTGTTATGAATTCTGTTAAGCCCTAATATTGGATCATTACCCCTTAATTGGGGCATATTATATTAGTAATGTTATTTTATTTATGTCGGCTTTAGGCCATTAGTTGTAATTATACCTCCTAGTCTCCTATATATACCAAGGAGACATTTTCATTTTGAATCATCTTGTACTTGAACATTTAAGTGGGGTAAAAGGAGGTTGCCCCCTCGAAGAGGCTTATTATATGAAATTATCTCTTTTTCAAGGCGTTGAGTATTTTTTATGAGGTTTTTCTATTCTATATTGATATTTGGTTCTTAACATATGGTATCAGAGCTCAAGGTCTTGGGGTTTCGCTGCTACATCTGAGACACCTTGGAATTTTTTCTATAACTTTTTTTATAAAATGTTTCAAAAGGAACGGATTGGATCATATTTATTATACGGATCAAGGTATGTTGGGTTCAAAATTCAGCTCCTGAGGCCTTATAATGTTGGATATACAGCCTGTACAAGATAGGGTTCTGGAATCATCCTGAACTGAGTCATTATGGAATTTTTTCTATAAAACATTTTCTGTAATGTTTCAGACCCTTTCCTCTATAGGCCATTTACATAAATTAGTAATTTATCTATGGTAACAATTTCAGCTTCTGGGTCATCTTACATTTGTATATACACCTTGCGTAAGATAGGGTATCTGACTACTCCTGTTGACTAGTCTCAAGAACGTGTTCTAGGTAAAACAATCATAACTTCTTCCTAGTGTATCCAAATTGAGTGGGACTAGTTGCATTGGATCATGGACAATTTGTAGTATTTTGGGTGCAAGTTTTAGAATTTTATATCAATTATTTTGTGCGGAGCATGCTATACAAGTGAGACCTCCTGGAAAGGCAAAAAATCGACAAGTTGTGGGGAAGTTACCGTAAATTCCACTTGGCACATCCAATTTTGATCATACCTGTGGCATTACAGAGAAGAAATATTAGAGAACTACCTAAAAGAAATTTTCATACCCATAAGGGCTAAAACTTGGGAGATACAATAGAAGAAATATTGTCTATCATAACCACCTCAAAATCAAGGTTCAAAAGTGATACTTGACCAACATGTCACCCAAAAAGGGAACTTCTACACCAACTAAGCCTCCAGAAAATCCTACTTGGACTCTTTATGAAGGTGAATAAATGCGTAGGGACATAAATGATTTACAAAAGAAGATAGTTACAAAAGATGAACTACAAGAGATGATGGATGGTTTAAAAGAGGAGATCATGGAAGTATTGAAAAATTTCGTAATAGAGAAGACACCTGAAAGTGAAAATGCATCCCATGAAATTCATAATGAGAACACAAGGAAGGTGAATCAAGAAAGGAGAAACTCCAACTTTGGTTTGGAGACCAACCACGTTCCTAAGATTGATATGAGGAAGTTTGATGGCAAGGACCCAGTCACATGGATACTTCAAATGGAGCAATTCTTTGATCTCCATAATGTGCCACATACACAAAAGGTACAAATTGCTTCTTTATATTTAGAACCTAATCAATTTGTATGGTATCGATGGCTTTGTTCTTGCAAATCACTCATCACTTGGACAATTTTCACGGAAGAAATGATAGAACACTATGAGGATACAAGGAGCAATACCTTCTTTAGCCAATTGATAAATCTCAAGCAAAAGGGTTCAGTTACCAAGCACATTGAGAACTTCCAAAGATTGAATATAAAGGTAACTGATATTCCAGATGAGAACTTGATTGATGTATTCATAGGAACTTTAAAGGATAACATTCAACATGAGGTTCACCTTTGGGAGCACAAATCATTGAAGAATGCATTTAAGGTGGCAAGAAATGTTGAAAGTAAAAATATGGCTATGGCTACTATAAGGACCAATACTAACATCTATAAGGAGAACAATGCTCCTTCTTCTAAAACACCTCAACCTACAAGCTTGACACCTCGATAATTGGAGGAAAGAAAAGCAAAAGGTTTATGCTTTAATTGTGACAGCAAGTACAGTAAGGGACATAAGTGTGGTGAGAAGAAATTATTCTACATAGATTGTGAAGAGGAGGAAGAAGAAGAACAAGAACCATCTCAAGATGAAAACGTAGAAGCAATTTCGTCTGAAGAGTTGACTCCCACGATATCATGTAATGCATTGGCTGGAATTAGCACTCCTCAAACCCTCAAGATTGAAGGATACATCAAAAAGAAAAAGGTAATAGTCCTAATTGATTATGGCAGTACTCATAATTTCATTCACTATAAATTAGCCAAATATCTCAATTGCTTTGTATATCCGGTGCCAGAGTTTCAAGTAATGATTGCAGATAGAGGAATTATCAGTTGCTCAGGAAAATGCAATAAGATAAATCTTACTATGGGGGAATATGTAATGAATAGCCCAATGATTGCTATACCCATGGGTGGGGTATATTTTGTACTAGGAATCCAATGGTTACAGTCATTAGGAACAATGGCTTTTAATTTTCAAGAACTTTTCATGAAATTTTCATTGGAAGGAAAAGAAATTGAGTTAAGAGGTATCACAGGGAAACCCAGTAAGGTGGTAAGATCTAATGGCATGACAAAATTATTGAAAAAGGGGCATAAAGGTGTTATTGCACAACTATGCTCACTAGATGTTCAAACATCTAAGCCATCTATTCCTCAAGATCTCCAAAGGATCATTGATAAGAATTCCAAAGTATTTGAAGATATTCCCAAAGGTCTTCCACC